>JANHFQ010002589.1:389797-408164 GCA_032468035.1 Aparallactus werneri
GCATGAGTCACCGTGAGCAAGTCATCCTGGTCCAGAAAGGGGCGCAGCGGGTGAATCAGGCGAACCTGAGCGAAAGCCCCCCTGGCCACAGCTGCAAGATGTTGATCGAATTTCAACTGTGGATCCAGGAGGACACCCAAGTTACGCACCCTCTCAGAGAGGGTCAACACCTACCCGCCCATCGCTAGAGTGGAATGGTGGACCTGGGATGCCACGGTAGCTCGGTCTTGTCTGGATTAAGTTTGAGTCTGTTTGTCCCCATCCAGACCCCCACAGCCTCGAGGCACTGGGTCATCACCTCGAGAGCATTACTGGATTGCTCTGGGGTGGAGATGAAAAGCTGAGTATCATCAGCGTACTGATGATACTTCACCCCGAAGCTTCGAATGATCTCACCCAGTGGCTTCATATAGGTGTTGAACAGTAGGGATGAAAGAACCGAGGCCTGTGGCACCCCGCAAACCAGGGGCCTTGGGCTCGATGTCTGCCCCCATCAGCACCACTTGCATAAAAGGAGAACCACTGTAACACGGTGCTTCCCACCCCCAATCCCTCTAGACGGTGCAGTAAGATACCATGGTCAATGGTATCAAAAGCCGCTGAGAGGTCAAGTAGGATCAGGATGGAGGAAAACCCCCAACCCCGAGCCCGCCAGAGATCATCGATCAATGCGACCAATGCTGTCTCAGTGCTGTACCCAGGCCGAAAGCCAGACTGGAAGGGGTCTAGATAATCAGCTTCATCCAGGGTATAACATTCTTGGCTTTATTATAGAACAGAAGGATGGACTTCTTTTATGGCTCTAATTATAGAGATATTATACATAGAATCTACAAAACTAGATTTAGGAGACTACAGGTTTTTTTTAAATAAGGACTACTATGGCATAGGAGTGTTTAATCCCATTCTTTTCTGACCCTTTGCTATTCACAATATATTTGAACTCTTAAGCAGATTTCATTCAGAATTGCTATCTCTTGGGCTGGATTTCATCTGAAAAGCAAGTCAGTGGAAAGATGTATGCAAGATCACTGCAATTTTCAGCCTAATCAACAGTTTTCCAAATTGAAGAATGAAATGGATTATCAATATGTTGTCTTTGTTGTTATTTGTTTAAGGTGACTACAAAGAGTGAGTCTTTAGCTTCTCTGGGAACAATCACGTTAGGCTTTGAATGGCCTTATGAAGCCACCAATGGAAAGTGGCTGCTCTACCCCACTGAAATATTGATAAAAGGGAAGGAAGACTGGTATTGCGAGCCATCTGAAGAGGTCATCAACCCCCTCAAGCTCACCGTGAGTCTAGGGTCTATTCCAAGCCTCTTCTTTTTTCTCTACCCCCATTTAATATAAATATGTATATTTTTAGATCAACTCCTTGGCTGCCCATTCTAGGAATGTCACTGTCTGATTCGTCTATAGATACAAGGTTTTCTTTGAATAGTGTGCTTTGTAAGGATGGCATCTCCCCTAATTCCTTGCTAGTAGTGCCAACAAGTAGGCGTTCTTGAAGTTGCATTCTCAAGATATTTTGAAAGAGCTGAAAATGAAGATTCTTGATTAGCTGACTTGGTTGGTTTTGTGTGGGTTTGGTACACAAAAATCCACACAAAAATCCAATTTCAAAAATAAGATAATTTCTTATTAAAATTGGTTTTAAAAGAAACTTAGTTGGTTTCTCAAATGGAATTAACAGAATTGCAATTAATGAACTTTTTCTGGCATGCTTAATTTTACAGCACAGGATCTTAGCAAAAAAAAAGTATCCAACAGTAACAGCAAGATTTCCGATTCCTACAGGATAAAGACTCATTCCCTGGTTATAAGGCACCCTCTTGGTGGGGGCAAGTAATCTTGCGCTGCTTGATGTTTGCGGACAGAATAACAGCTAATATTTCTTCCTTTTCAGCAAATAGATCACAGCATTTCCCCAGCACGGAGAAAGCGTGAGTTGCAGGCATCTCCAAATGCTGAGATTCCCATCACCTTAGCATCTTCAAAGAAAGCCAGATCAGAAACAGCATTGGTAACCGTTCCATCATTAGATATCCTTTCTTTTCTTTTTCTTATTAACTTTAAAAAAAATACCTTTCCAAATGCTCCTTTTTATTAGTTTATAATATAAAATACAAAAATACAAAAACAAATAATAGGAAAAATAGGGGAGGGAAAAGGTAAGGAAGAGTGTAGAAAAGGGGGAAAGAAAAGGCATTGACTTCTAACTCCCTTTGGTGCAGTAGAATAAGATAATAACATCAAACCTCAACTTTTTACTTTTACATAATAGTATAAACTAGCGATTTCTATATCAGCAAATCTAACTGGCAAAACCCAAAATCAAAGTTTCATTTTTCCAAGTAGAAACAAAAGTAATTATGTTTTTTCCTTTTATCAAAGCAGTCAATTTAGCCATCTCTGCTAACTCCATCAAGTTTTGTAGCCATTCGTCCATTGTGGGGATTGAAGTGTCCTTCCATTTCTGTGCATAAAGTAATCTCACTGCCATCAACATATATAACATCAAAGTTCCAATTTTTCCCCAAGTCTTTTTCCTTTAAACCCAAAAGAAAAGTTTCTAGTTTTATCTTTATATTCATTTTAGGAATCTTCAGTATTAGAATATGAATCCTACTCCAATATTTCTTTGCTTTATCACATGTCCACCACAAATGATAAAAAGTTCTTTCTTTACATTCGTATGAAGTATCTTTATACATTCTTGATAACTTATCAAGTGTTGAATACTAATAATACATCATCTTGTAAATTTTTTCTTTAAAATTGTAATTTAGTGTAAATTTTAAACCTTTCCTTCACATATTCTCCCATTGTACAAGCTTTATATTGTATCCAAAGTTCCTTGCCTACTGAATCATACAAAAGTGAAATATATTCACTTTCCAAATCTGTTCTTAATAATAATTCCTTCATCATGAACTTCTCTAGGCCAGCCAATATTGCTCTATATCAGGGTTTCTCAACATTGGTAAATTTAAGATGTGTGGACTTCAACCTCCAGAATTCTGGGAGTTGACATTCACATATCTTAAAGTTGCTGAGGTTGAGATACTCTGCTTTATACTGTTCTAAACTGGGACTAGGTATTAGTAGCCTCTACCCTTTTGAATGGCTGTTTGGGAATGGTGTGTGAGGGTAGAGTATGTGTATGTTTCAGGTAAAAAGATAAAATCACCCTCAAATGAAGCAGTGCACAATAACTAAATGAATATGACCATGTATTTTTCTTAACAAAATTCTGATATTTGTTTGCTTTCATCCAGAATTTTTTTGACTTAGGAACAGTATAGTAGGAATTGGCTCTAGATATCATTTTTTTACAATTCAAATTGTGGCCATTCATATTTCAAAGAACCCGTGCATAGATCCCAATCCTTCCAAATCTTAAGAGCAGAGATGCACAATTTCATGGACTTTAAGGGCAACAATTCACTCTCCTGAATATCTAGCAAGCTGCAGGAGGCCTTCTGGTATTCCTGTGTCTTAATTTTAAGAGGTATTATGGGTAGAAATAATAATGGCTCCTATTCCTACTCTTTTAAAAATATTTTCATGCAAAAATGGCAACATCTATATGTCATTTTGTTGATAAATTTCTGCTCTTTTTTCCAAGGGCTCAAAAAGGGAATTGGACCAGGTTTCTTGGACCCCCTCATTCCTATCTATATGTTTTCCCATATTTTTAGTGCCAGCATTATACCCTTGAAATGTTGCCAGCAAATGTTGGTATTGCAAAGTTGAAATTTTTAGGGAATATGATGTTGCCCCTACTTGTTTTTAAATGCCATTTAAAAGGAAGAAATGAAAAGTCCTTGTGACTGTACCAGTGGTGGGATTCAATTTTTTAAATTACCAATTCTATGAGAGTGTGCTTTGCATGTGTAGCATTCAAAATACACCGATTTCAAGCACTACAGCTTACCTTCTAGGGTAGCCCCAGTAAGTAAAACAGCTGAGACGTGGGAATCCACTGTGCCACGCGAATCAGCTGAGCTGAAAAACATGGAAATATAGGATAGGATAGGGTGGGTGAAGGTGGGCGGGGCCATTCAGAGATACTGGTTCACTAGAACCTATCCGAACCAGCAGCATCCCACCACTGGACTGTACATTATACCTAACACCCTTTGAATAACTCACCACTGATTCTTTTCCGCTGCCTCATTCCATTTATTTATTTCCAGAGTTGTTCCAAAGGAACTTCTCGTTGCATCTGGTTTGAATGCCCCTTGTGGAATATTGGAGCAGTTACAAATGTGAAGGTCCGAGCGAGAGTTTGGAATAGCACTTTCATTGAGGTAAGTGCCGTTTATCTCTTCTGCTCCCGTTCAGTAGCACGTTGCTTGTACTAGTATGTTGAGTGTACTAGTACTAGTATCTTTTTCTTTTTCTTTTTGCAATCATGGACTGTTGCAAAATTGTCTGGCAGCTAAGAACTACTAAGGGACTCATATAATCATGGTGCCAAAGGGGGCAAGAATTATTTTTCCATGGTGGCTGGATTTATTTATTTCATGAATTAGTTGGACTTATTGTCTACTATATATACACATTTCAAAGTTAAATGGATAGATAAACAGAAGTATCTGCTTTTAACACATTGATTCTTATAGGATTACAATGATTTTGATCGCATCAAGGTAGATGGGCAAGTGACTCTCTTCCTCAGGACAAACTCTTCTACAATCAACATGAAAAATCAAACAGTGTTGGTGAGTAAAAATAACTCCTAGAAATTACCAAGATCCTTCTAATTCCTGTTTACACACTCAAGGCCTTGGCCCATCCAGTTAATGAAATGACCCAACTGCTTTGGGCTAGCTCCTCTTATACCTTCTGCAGTATCTTTTTTATTACAGCAAAGCCCAATAGCTCTTAGAGTAGCTCACTGTCCAATTTTACTTTTGTCTGTGTGTGGTGGTTTACCATATTATACAAAACCAATGTGATTGATCAGTTTATAATTCAATATATTATATGAATCCAGAAAGTAGGTTAATCAATGCATGCCATGTAAAACTACCCAGTGGGGATGCTGTAGCCCACTGAACCAACTTTCAATAAATCACACTGAGGGTCCCAACAAAGTGATGTTGAAAAAGTTGCTGGCCAGTCAGAAAGGGAGTGAAAGTACTACCATGAGGAAAGATATGCATGGAAGGAAAATACATGGATTGAGGATGAAGGCATGACAGATCCTTTCCCCATGACTCTTGGCTGTCTTCCTTCCTCCATAATTATCAGATTCTAGCAATACTCCTGGAATTTATTTTCAGAGCTGACTCCAGCCTAGTCCTGCCATACTTTTGCAGATTGATAAAATCATTTGACACACAAGTGAGACCTCCTTGAAGGGTTGGAAGATGAATCCCTTGAACCTTGTTCTTTTCTTTTGTTAGGGTGTGCTAGTTGCCAAGCTCCTTCAGAGTATGACCCAAAACCATATGCAGACTTGCAGCCTTGTAATCAGATAACCTACTTTTGAAAGCAACCATTCTACCATACTTTTGTGAAACTCTGTAATGTGATTTATGTAATACTCCTTCATTCAGTCCCTTGATCTGGCTTAAAGATGCTTTATTTATCATTTTTAAAAGCTTTCACTCAAAGTAGAGCTGCATTCTCATTTGCAGCCTGCAGCAGAGGCAGGCTGTAGATGGTCCAATGTGCTCTGTATGGAAGTCACACTTTTCCTGGGAAAAAGAAACAAAATCTCCCTTACAGACATCCTAGGTTGCATGGAGGAGGAATCTTCAGAGGTGGAGAGCCTATGGAGATCCAGGTGGGCCAGTGTATCACTTACCCCTCCCCTCCAGCTGCTGGGCTCTGGGCTTCCACAGCCATTAGTGCTTTGGCTTCCAGAGAGAGAAGAACATCACCAAAAATTTAAGCCAACCCAGCTCATTTCATCTGTGGTGATCAAATGTATATTCTACTTCTGCCCACACTTATTAAGTACAAGAAATGTCTCCATGCTTAAAATAATACTGGTGGTCCTCCCCATGGTCATAAGGCATGATGCTAAATTAGTGTGTCAATAGTCCTAGTCATCCTTGTTAGATGAATCCTGCAACATTGCAATGTCCCATGGTTATGTGATTGCCATTTGTGATCTCCTGTTGACACGTACATTGACTTTGTTTGTTGGAAGCTGGCAGTGAAGGTTGCAATTGACTGTGAGATGCTGTAATTGCAAGTTGAGTGCCCCAAATACAATTACTTGACCAAGAGGACTTGTGATGGCCATAACTATGAGGACCTGCTGTAAGTTCCCCATGTTCAGGGTCATAATAACTATAAATGGTGGCTGAACAAATGGATATTAAATCTGAATGTACCTGTAATGATAAATATAATGATAAGTATAGTGGTAAGCAAGTCAAAAAATTATACTGGACTGCTCCAGGGAGCATTGCTATTTCCCTGTGAAGGGAAGGTCACCATTTAAGTTGACAAAATAATTTGGATAAAATAATAACAGCAATAATTATTTTCTTTTTACATGGAATGCAACTAAGGAAGATATGTGCTATCCTTTGCCCCCCTCCCCTCTGCTGTTCTGTTAATCTTAACATCTACCCTTCAGATACTTCCTCCTGACTGAGAGAAAAGACTATGATGGTAGTAACTTCTTTTCATAGTTTCACAGTCGAACCACAAATAATTGTAACAAATTGCTGAATATTAAATTTAGAGTAGATAATGTTGAATTAGCATTATGTAATCTAAAACCATCGCTATCCACAGGACCAGATGGTTTTTTGTGATTTTTTCTTGAAAAAGCTTTCTACTGTCCTAGCTGAACCTTTGTGTACAATTTTTGAAGTATCGTTTCGAACTAGTTCCCTGCCTGATCTATGGTCATCAGCTATAGTTATACCAATTTTTAAAAAGGGTGACCCTAGTTCGTTTGAAACTTATAGACCAATCTCTTTGTGTTGTGTTACATGCAAAGTTATGGAATCAATTATAAACCAATCCATTGTTCACCATGTAGAGACAAACAACTTGCTATCCGACAAGCAGTTTGGCTTTAGGAAAAACTCATCCTGTAATCTACAACTTTTGCACTGTAAAAAATATGGACTACAAGTCTTGATCAAGGCAAAGCTATAGATGCAGTTTACATAGATTTTTGTAAAGCTTTTGATACAGTGGTACATGATAAACTGCTGTTGAAATTAAACTGTTAGGGCATCTCTGGTCCTTTGCACAAGTGGATTGTTGCTTTCCTGTCTAATAGACTGCAGAAAGTCAAAATAGGGAACTGTCTAATCCTGCATCAGTTAACGGTGGTGTTCCACAAGGCAGCGTCCTAGGTCCCATGCTTTTCTTGCTCTATATCAATGATGAACGTGATCAACTTAAAAGTAATTGCATCCTTTTTGCCGATGGCGTAAAATTATTCAAAACTACAGATAATTCTGTTGTTTTGCAAAGTGAACTTGACTATGTGTCTGAATGGTCATCTATTTGGCAACTTCAAATTTCTATCAATAAATGCTCTGTCTTACATATTGGTAAACATAATCAGCATGTCAAGTATAAGCTAGGTGGCATTGAACTAGCTGATGACCCGCACTTTGTCAAGGACCTAGGTGTACTTATCTCTGATGTGTTATGCTCCAAAGTTCACTGTAACAGCATTAAAAAACATTAAGAGTTGTAAATTTAATTTTGCGCATTTTTTTCTGGAAACATTGTATTGCTAATTAGAGCTTATAAAAATTATGCTAGACCAATCTTATAGTATTGTTCAACTGTTTGGAATCCCCACCATATATCTGACATCAGTACAACTGAGCGGATTGAGAAGTATTTCACGAGAAAAGTCTTGCGCTCTTCTGCACACAATAGAAATCCTTATGCTACTAGTCTTGAAATTCTTGGTTTGGATAACTTAGAACTGCGTCGCTTTTGACCAGACCTAGATATTGCATACAAAATTATATGTAGTAATGTTTTACCTGTAAATGACTTTTTTTGGTTTTAATTGCAATAATATGCACACTAACAACCGCTTTAAACCCAATGTAAATTGTTCTGAACTTGACTGTAAAAAATATGATTTCTGTAACAGAGTTGTCAAAGTCTGGAATGCCCTACCTGATTCAGTTGTCCCAGCTACACATTTTCACAGTTTCAGTCACAAATTGACTCTGTGGACCTTACATCATATTTAAGTGATTAGTAGAGGCGGATTGCATACGTGGTGCACCGTCATGCCTATCGTCCCTGTCATTGTGTTTTTATTCTTTTATTCTTGTTCTCGTTTTTGTTTGTCAAATTCTAATAAATAAATAGTTCCCAGAACAGCTTCATGTTAGCTCTCTCCCACATCACAGCTCCCTGTTTTCTCTCTGTGCCCTTTGCCCTCAGTCCACTCTGTTCAATTACAACAATTGATGAATACATGCCAGCCTGCAATCTGTTGAAACTAGTGATGGCTTTGAGGAGCTTTGTGGCTGCCATTTGTTTCTCTCTCTGTGAAAAAAACAAACACTCTGCTAAAAGTAACCAGTGTTATTTTCTATAAGGGCAGTAACAATATTAATATCATTAGTGTTAAGACCGGTTCTTTTTTATTGACCTACTTTCAGTGGTGGGATTCAGCCTATTCTGGCAGGTTCCGTAGAACCGGTAGCGATAATTTCGACAACCGGAAAATACCACCTCTGATTGGTTGATCCCAGAAAATACCAGTTCTGATTGGCCGAACACATAGCCACGCCCACCAAGCCACGCTCTCAGAGTACGTAGCGGAAATTTTTGAATCCCACCGCTGCCTACTTTCCTTCTGTCTAAATAACATGGATGTGTAGATGCAGTCTTAATGAAATATTAGCATGTTCAGGGCCTTTTAATTTGTTTCCAAAAGGGGTAAAAACAGGATTATGTTCCTCATCTTCCATCTCAGCATCTGTGCATTTAGCTGAAGGTCTGGAAGATGATAGTAGAATTATAAAGGTAATTAGGAGTCCTACATGAATAGCATTCCTGGTCTTTTTAAGGCATTTGGATACCACAAAAAAGAAGACTGCTTCCCTCCTGTGCATTTACCACATTCCTAGACAGACTGCATGAAAATGTATGGTTCTACCATGGCACTGAATCCTAATTGGATAAAGTAGAGATAAAGATAGAGAGATATAGACAGTGGTGCGATTCAAATAATCCCACCACTGGTTCGCCAAATAGGTGAGCATGTGTACATGCATGCACACACAACATTTGTGCATGTGTGTGTACACAGCTTTCACCACGCGGTAAGGCTCGACTGAGCAGCCTTTCGGGGCCTGCTCCCCTCCATCTCTGCTCTCCGGGGCAGCGGCTGCTTCTCTCCACTGCTGCTCTTGCTGAGAGAGTATCTTGTGAGCAGTTGTGAGCCACCACTTTCCTCTAAGTCCCATCCGGAATGCGCTGCGGCACAGAGAAGTCTATTCTCACAGCCTATTGCTGTTTCTCTTAGCTGCAGTGCTTTCCAGATGGCACTTAGAGGACCCAAAGCGGCGGCTCACAGTTGCTCACAAGACGCTCTCCCACCAAGAGCAGCAGTGGAGAGAAGCAGCTGCCAATCCAGAGAGCACATGAAGCATCTTTGCGAGTGAAGCCTTGGTGGCAAGGGATGGAAGAAGCAGCTGCAAGCTCTCCACTGCAGCGCTTTCCAGATGGATCTTCTTAAAGATAAAACCATCCGGTCTGTTCCCAAACCGCTTTGGCCCTCCTGCACCCACGCCACTGCCCCCAGCAGCCCTTCGGCATAGCGTGGCAGACCGCAGGCTGAATAAATTGCTTTAGTCCATGGGGGGCAGTGGCATACAAGCAGAGGCCCAGTACAAGGCAGCGAATGATGCACTCCCCGACCCTGTTGAGGCAGTGAGCAGGCAGAGCCCCAAGCAAGGCCAGAGCTGGGGAATAGTGCATTTTCTTACCCGGCTGAATTGAACTGCGAGTGGGCGGAGGCTCAGGGGCAAGGCTGGAGCCGGGTAGTAGTGTGTCTCTGGGCCCCAACCCAAAGCAAAGGGTGAGCAGGTGGCATGCTTACCTTTGGTGAGCAGAGGAGGCGAGGCGCAGAGATTAACTGGGTCGCACGGTGAAAGCAAGATATATAGGGCAGGGTGGGGTGGAGTGGGTGAGGTGGGTCAGGTTGGGTAGGATTAGTTGGTGGTATGATTGGTTCTATGAGAGTGCGCTTTGCGCAGGCACAGCCCAGCACTCAAAGACCACCCTCAGTGTCAGTGCTGGTGAGGTGAGCTGTTTTTTTAGCTCAGCTGAGGCACAGCAATCTGCTTTGCTGCACAAATCAGCTGAGCTAAAAAACAAGGGAATTTAGGGCAGGAAAGGCCGAGGGCGGGGCACGTGGGCAGGGCCAGCCAAAGATGGTATTTGTCGGTTCTCCAAACCATTCAAAATTTTCAGTACGCCCAAACTAGTCCAAACCAGCTGACTACCATCTCTTGATATAGATATATAGACACAGAAACACAAGAGAGAAGGGGGGGAAGAGAGGGAGATAGCTTTCTTTTTGGATTTTGGGGGAATATATAACGCAAAGTCGGTGCAGTCAGTGCAAGCTTAAATGGACTCCGGGGGATGGTAGAGGACAGGAAGGCCTGGAGGAGGATTGTCCATGGGGTCGCGATGAGTCGAACACGACTTCGCAGCTAACAACAACAATAATGCAAAGGGGTAATTAAGAATAAATATGTGCATTGAATGCATTGAATTATATCAGGGTGTGTTAATAGCTTTGTACTGATGCCCCTCTGTTTTTCTCTACTGGAACAGCTCTGAGCATGCTGTTCCTCAAAACCAACTTTGCATTTATCCTGGTTTTTTTCTCTACAAAGTCCTGCCTGTTTCTTGTTTCTTTGCCCTGATTTCAGTTTACTGTAGACATCGACTCGGAACTCAGTGAAGAGCAGCAGGCCGAGATTGAGCTGTGGGTGGTGCTAGTTGCTGTTGCTGCAGGACTATTGCTCTTGGGCTGTATCATCTTACTGCTGTGGAAGGTAAGAAATGAAGCCTTAAATAGTGGTCAGGGACAGTCCCGCTTCTTCCCCACCCCCCAACTCAACCTAGAATAAAAGACCTTTGGAAGTTGCTGATCCAAAGTTGCTAACAATTCTTAATGACCTTTGCCTACAGGATGCAAATTGACCCACACAGTCCAACTGATTTTACCATGTCTGAATATCCAAGTAATATGATGAAAGTACATATAAATTGTTTTCTTTGATAATGAATACATTGGTCTCACCTGGTAACAAAACGTTTACGTATTTGGCTGCAGCAAAACTGGCCAGGCCAGTTCCAAATGGGCAGGTGGAAAGTATTTCTGTCTCTCCAACTTTATCCAGAATGACGTAAACTGCACTGAGTCAGCTCTGGTATGTAGCCCAAGCACATCACTCTGGAGATCAGCCAAAGAACAAACAAACAACAAACAAACAAACAAACAAAAAGCTCTGCTGGGCATTTGATTTGCTCTTTTTTACCACAAGGAATCTGGCTGGATGGCCAAGAAACTATATTCAGATTCTAATTAGTGCAGGAATTGGGTGAATGCTTGGAACTCCATAGGTATTGATGCCTTAAGGTAACATAATGGCAATATCAGTCAGTGCACTGCAGTTGTCCTTCTCTCCAGTGACTCATTGTGATTTCTTAGGCACACTATTGCATTTCTGAGGGACTAGTAGAACAGTCTGCATAGTGTACATTACTAAAGCCTTATGAAAATCTCTGCCTGGACCCTATTTCTGGAAGCCATTTTCAGACTAGAGTGTTAAATATTCAGAATGTATTCCTGCAGTAGGCAACCTGGTGATTTTCAGATTAGAGTTCTTATCATATCCTTTGCCATATCATTAGGATATAGGAATTGAAATCCAGAACAAACAGAAGGCCTCTGGCTGCTTATTCCTTGCTTAGCTCCATAGGTTTGGCCAAGGAAAATTTATCTCTGAAATTTATGCACTGAATTGCAACCATTGTAATTGAATATTAAGGTTTTACAAAGCTTGAAGGGGTATGTTTTCAGACACTGCTTTGAGCAAGGTACCCTTTCAAAATTTGTCTGGGTAGCAAAGTGCCCCCCACTTCAAATGAGCAAGCATTTACAGATTTCCCTCTGGCTTTTCTGGTGAACTGCTGCTAGTGCTGGAGGGAGCCCAGAAGAAACCTCGAATGCCAAAGATTGCCAGTTTCATCACTGCTATATTACAGTAGAATTAACAGCATTTCCTCCCTGGTGTGAAGCACTTTGGCAAATATGTAAGAGTAATGGACCGTTTGTTCGCTGGGGCATGTCTGAGATTTCTAATTCATTTTCTATTAATTATTTTTAAGGCTGTTACTATGAGAAAGTAGCCTCATGAAAACCTCAGACAGGTCAAAACTGCAATAGAAGGTTTTTTACTTTTAGGGATTCATTCCATCCGACCTTCAAACCAAGTCTCTTTATAGTGTGTGGAGTGAAACAATGAAACAAGCCTTCTCTAGCACACAAACTGAAGTTAATCATTATTGGGCCATAGGCTGGATACTTGAGAGTTGTGTTTTATATTTCCTACCCCCACCAACCCTGACCTTTGCCCCCCTGCTTCCTCATAGTGTGGCTTCTTCCGGAGGGCAAGCACACGAGCCTTGTATGAAGCCAAGGGCCAGAAAGCCATGATGAAGATCCAGCCTTCTGAAACTAAGCGGCTGACCGACAGCTACTAGTTCCTGTCTGGGGGGGACACTGCCCACCCCTTTACCCTGTATCTTGGTAAATTATTGCGGGGTGATTGGATGGGTGGGGCAAGATCTACTTTCATTCCTTGTGTGTCCCTGCACTTTTGAAACTTTCCCTGCACTTCTTCACTCTTGCTTTTAAATTGGTAGTTTAATGCTGAGTTAGAGAATGTAGAGGATTGGTACAGCTGGCCACACAGGTAATTGCCTTATTTTGGTGGATGGTTCATCTCATTCATAATTATATGCACTGACTAGGAATGGTTCTGACAGGGAAGTAGCCCATCACCTGCTACGTTAAAAAAAGTACATTAGCAGATACTTGGGCTGGTCTTATTGTCAAGAGGATACGAAATATAAAACCTCTTGGTTATTGTTATGTTGAAAAATTACCAGTTGCCTTTATTATATTATAGAAACCCTGAAGAGATGAAGAATTTTAAATAATATGTTCAAAGTATGTGCTAGATTAATGCCAAAATCTAAAATCCTGTATTTGTAGTTTAGCCATTGACAGATAAGACATTTTAGCCATTCTTTCTGTTGACTGTATTTACTTGGTCAGTTTGGAAAGATCTGCCCTACTCCTGAATAAGCACTCTGAGGAGCAGAATCAATTATTCGTCAGCCCTATTGGTAGCATCCATGTTCATGCGAAGTCTGGCCATTTGAGAGATGCCATTTACTGGAATCCCCCCCCCCAATTTGTTAGTGAAAGCCCCACTGTAGCTTGATTGGTTCAGACCCATAATAGACAGGATGAGGAGGGCCTACTCGAGCACATTTCCTCCTCTATTTATGCCCACCACGCCAATATAACAATTGGAAAATGAATAACATAAGAAATCAGACAGTGTATAGTGTAAGATATGGGTCACTCATCTTAGTGTTGAGAACAGAAAGAGTTAAGTAACACTCTATTAATCCATTTTACCATGTTCCACAACATGGCTGTCTAAAAAATGTTAGGGTAACCCCAAGCAGTCTCAAATCTGACTTAACTTAAAACCAATCCATTCTAACTCTACCACTAACATGATTTACCTGAACTGCCAAGTATGCTAGTCCTGTCCTTAGCCTACCTAAGCATGTGCAAATACAGCTATTGTAAAACCTGATCTGGAGATTTGGCTCTAATCCAGTAAGATGGTGTGAGTGTTCAGGCTTTAGAGTTGGATTTAGATGTGAAAAAAAATCTATTTGTTTGAAATATCAACCTCTGAGATTGTCTAGGACACAAGTATTAGAAGCCTTTCATTGGTCAACAAAAAAAGTGCTTTCTGCCTGATCATCTCAGGTTGATACACTTAAGGATGCTAAATCAAAGGATCTGGGCTTAGGTGATCTGACCCTGATGCTTTCCCAACTCTTGATTAGAAGCTCTTTCTGCTGAGACACCCTATTCAAAAACTCAGCCTGTCTATTCTACTTAGCAGCTATGCCGCATCTCTGCCTTCAATTATTCTCAAAGCAGAGTCCTCTCAACATATATGACACTCTGCACTAGATTTAGAGCAGCTTCTCTTTATACCTGTTTGCATTACTAATTCAAACTTCTTTTCCTAGGAATTACAAAGTATTTTGAGGGTGGCTTTCAAGATGGCACTTTAAATAATGAAATGTATCTTTTCTTTTTTCTTTTGACTCTGTTTCTTTTCATTTCCTGGGCCAATACAAGTGACCATTGTTGGGATGGTAAAGCCAACGCAGCAAAGTAATACTGGTAAGGTGGTCAACCCTGTTGAAATATTACACTAGTGCATACCGGAAAACCCACCTGTGGACAAAGTTTCATTCAAGTGGGAAAAAAGAGAGGAGAAAAAAAATAATATTGCAAAATAATGGTCCATATTTTTTAATATTTAGATTTCAGTCTTGCCTTCTAATTATTTATAGTTTATTCTTGTGGCACTTTAACCTTCAACAGAAAAAATATTTGCAACTACATGGTAACTCATTGTACATTGGGCATTTTTACTGTACTGCCAGTATCAAGGTATAAGATACACAAAGTCCAGATACTTGAATCATTTAATCTGATCTTGCTTCAGCATACTTCTATTGAGAGTCACCATGAAGACGTTTCTGAGAAGAAACAACTCCCACAAAATGTGAAGCACAGGAGGCATGTATCTTAGATTGTTGCTGAGAATGTGGATGATAGTAAGATACAGAAAGGCTTGCAAAGGAAGGGTAGTGATTGTTTTGCTTTCTGTGGATGGGCTGAGTTCCAAATGGAATACAAAGTGAAAAGTTTAGTTGCAAACCTGAAGAACCTGTTATAATCATTTCTGTGGGTTGAATGAGGTATTCAGAGATTAATTTTAATGTAGCGGTTGGGATCATCCCTAAAAGTATGTGCCTTGTACAAAATTGTTTTGAATATTTTTTAAGGAAAGATGCCTCAGACCAGTGGGGTGTCAAACTCGATTTCATTGAGGGCTGCGCCAGGGTTGTGTTTTACCTTGGGGGGCCAGAGTGGGCGTGGCCAGGGTGGGTATGGCCAGTTCGACGTCACTCTGTCAGGGGCACCTGAGGTGGCCTAAGCACTCCCGAGCTCCGTTTTTGGCTGTGACAGCGTCCTGCAACCCTCTGCCAACAAAAACAGAGCCTGTGAGGGCCTCCCGTGGCCCTCCGGAGTTCTGTTTTCACTGGCAGAGGCACTGCAGGCAGGTCCTTTGGTGTTTCCAGGGTGGCCCCATAGGCCAGATCTAAGCACCCTGTGGGCTGGATCCAGCCCCCAGGCCTTGAGTTTGACACCCCTGCCTCAGACAATAGTCAGAAATGCCTACTCATCACCCTTATCAATCAAATTCAACTTTCATTGAAAAAAAATAGCTTCCAGAAAGGCAGTAATTTCTAAAATATCCTGTGCTAAGATCAAAGCTTGGCTTCCAGCATCTGGGGTCTCTATACTGCACTTGTATTCAAAGCTATTGTGACTTAGCACTGAATTGCAAACATCTTCCCTGTTGCTATTTCAGCATCACAGCCAGCAGAGGTTTGTAATAGGAACAGAACAAATGGACTTTCAACAGAGTAGTCCCTCCCCCATTTTAAAATAACAAAAAGCAACATGTCATGAAAATGTAGTGAGGGAAGATGCTCACAATATATTTTCTTTTTCTGGTCAAGTTCTTTATTTTATATTGCTTTTATGTTGTGGTTCGCCTCCTTTCTTCATTGTTTGTCCCAATCAATGTTGATGGGGAGGGGAGAATGCAGCCTCTTATTTGTGGGATGTCTTGGTACTGTATTCGTACCTCTTTTCTTACACATCTCCATAAAGTCACTGGGCAAGGTTATACATTGGCTCAGTATAAGTTTCATCTGTTCACTAATAATATCCAATTGCATATTTTAATCCCAGTGGACCAAGTGACACGTTTGAGGTCCCATCCCAGTTGTGGGATTGTACAGGAATATAGATGGAGAGGGACCAGCTCAATCCTGCTGAGATTGTTTGTGGATATTTTCCCAACCCTAGTTTTAGGGACGTACATCTTTAGTCTTGGCATTTCTGCGCGGGAGAGCCTTCTCTGTGGCAGCACCGACCGTTTGGAACCATCTACCCCCAGGGATCTGAATTATCCCTGACCTATTGACCTTCCACTGCGCTACAAAAATATGATTGTGCCAACAAGCCTGGGGCTAATAATCCCATTGGGGGGGGAGGGGCCAACATTTTTTAACATTTTTAAACTATTTTAATTGATGTATTTTTAACTATTGTATATTTTTAATGTTGTATGATTAATGTTTTATTGATTGTAAGCCGCCCAGAGTCCCATTGGGAGCAGGGCGGCATAGAAATTTTAATAATAAATACATAAATAAATTTCCCCAGTTAAAGTGGATTACTGCAGTACATGTGACTGCCTTTGAAGACCATTCAAAAACTACAACTGGTTCAGAAAGCAATGCTGCAGGCATGATGGACATGCCACGTTGTGATGCCATTGCTTTGAAACCTGCACTGCTTACCATTTGGCTTCCAGGTGGAAGATAGTTTTAGTTATGACCAATAAAGCCCTTTATAGCTTAAGACTTGGCTATTTGGGAACTACTTATCTGATTGTCTCTGATCAACTGGTGAGATTAGACATTATAGGTACACTTCAGGTACACTTCCCACTATGATAATATTTGGAAAGTCATTCAAGACTTGGTGATTCTCCCAAAGTCTGAGGCACAGGTTTGGCTGTTTCACTGTAGAGTAGAGAATTGTGACTGATCTGAGATGCCACCCGCTCCCTGGATGACACTACATGGCCTCTGTACTATATATAGGGAGGCCAAGGGACGGAGCAGCAGCTAAAAGGTAAGTAACCAAGTCATCATGGATCCTGAGAGGGAGTAAGCGAGACCCTTTTGTGGTAAAAAGTGGAGCACGGGGTACCTTGGGGTTCAGGAGGCCCAGGGCAGACCATGTGTGAGCTGGGGAAATGTTGCATTCAGAGCTGGGCCTCCTCTAGGTCTCCCAGGGAATCCCCTAATCCCAGGCACCTTGTGCTTTGCTTAATGGCCACAAGGGGGAAAACCAGGATTAGAGTCATTAAGTGAGGTGATCAAATAGTGCTATCTTTAATGACTGTTGCAAGTTGCAACTGTAATGGGCAGGATCCCAGGGCCCCAATTGGCATTCCATTCTGGAACTAACTAGTAGATTAGATAAAGTCCCACTTTCACCCCATGTGTGCATTTGATCCTTTTATTCTTTTGTCTATTCGGTTCACACAAAATAGCTATGCCAAGAATCGAGAGTTCCCGAATCAGCCTGTCCCAGATAAAATGGTCAAATGTATCGGCTCAGCTTGTTCTTTTTCTCTCATGGATGAAAATATCTCTTGCTGCTCTTTTGTCCTGTCCTGTCTCTGAAACTTTTTCTCTCTCAGGTTCTCAGCTGAGGTTTCTCTCACACTGTTGATTTGTTACTGAATGTATTTATCCTTCCCCCTCCCCCTTTCTCTCCATCCACAGTGCAACTTTTTCAAGCCAACCCGCTACTACCGCATCATGCCCAAATACCATGCCATTCGCATCCGGCAGGAGGAGCGCTACCAGCCAGCTGGTGGTTTCTTGCCTCCAAAGCACAAGAAGCGATGGGTGACAAGCTGGCAGGAAACAGGAAGATACTACTGACATCTGCCTCAGTTTCCCCCTCCCCTGTGCTCACTCCCAGGCTGCTTGGCTTTCCTTTGTAAATATTGCTGGACCAACCAAGGAACTCTTATTTATAGTAAGTTATATGTCCTTGGTCAGTTACGACCCAAACTTTTCTCCAGACACTGTGATCTTGGAGAGAAAACTATTCTTGCAAGGTGCATATGGTAGGCATTTGTAAAATTTGAGGCACAAAGGAGTAGCTTTTTCATTTGCACTGTTGGGTTCTCTCCCCCCCCGTCCCACTGAGGGGAGCAAGCGAGTGGCTGTGTGGTGCCCAGTTACCAGCTGGGTTAAAACCACAACAGTCCTTTCTCCACCCCTTATTCCATACCGCGTTAACATCACGCTCCGGCCCTGCACTATCCAATAAATCCTCATGAACCACCACCCCCCCTTCCCATCCTTGCATATAATACACAGGTAGCATTCCCTCAGCATATGGACCG
>JANHFQ010002600.1:82850-97993 GCA_032468035.1 Aparallactus werneri
TGGTGATTGGCCCAAAGTCACCCAGTCAGATTTATGCCTAAGGAGGGACTAGAACTCACCGTCTCCTGGTGATTGGCTCAAAGTCACCCAGTCAGTTTTTATGCCTAAGGAGGGACTAGAATTCACTGTCTCCAGTAAATTGACCAAAAGTCACTGAGTCAGTTTTCATGCCTGAGGGACTAGAACTCACCGTCTCCTGGTGATTGGCCAAGAGTCACCCAGCTGGCTTCCGTGCCCAAAGCGGGACTAGAACTCCCATTCTCCTGCTTTCTACCTGCTGCCTAAACCACTAAACATCTCTCCATACTTTCTTGCTGCCATCCTTACATTTTAAACTTAAACTTTAAAATAACCTGATAGCTTTGTTTCATGGTTTAAGAGCCCCTTATATAATGAAATCAACTCAACTCGCTGTATAATTAAAACCAACGTAAGGAAGGAAAAATAAAAGAAGTTGCCATTCACCCACGTCTGTAGCAAACCAGTAACAAGCAGCGAAATCCTTCCTCCAGAAGTGGAATCATTAACCTTTTTCATTTCATTTCTAATTACTATTACCATATATACTCGAGTATAAGTCTAGTTTTTCAGCCCCCCAAATGGGCTGGAAAAAAGTCCCCCTCGGCTTATACTCGGGTCAACTGATTTTTGGGGAACCTAAGGTGATGCCTGTGCAGCGTGTGCCAAACTCGCTGTGTGGGCATCACCTTAGGCCCCAAAAATCTCTGTTTGCAGCAGCACAGCTGTTTGCTGGGAGGGCCCAGCATAAAAATAAAAAAAAAATTAAAAATTCAAATATTCAAAATGGCCAACCGTAACTAAAACAGCTGATTTTCAGGGCTAAATTGATGCCCCGACTTTTACACGAGTCACTAACTTTTCCCAGTTTTCATGGGTAAAATTAGGTACCTTGACTTATATTCGGATCGACTTATACTCGAGTATATACAGTAAGTTTTTATAATTTTATTGCTTCGATTATTATTTGCAGTTATTTTGGGATAGTTTTTGTACTGTTTCTTTGTAAAAGAAGTAAGTAAATAAGCCACCCAGAGGCTTAGTAAGAGTCTTAGTAAGCCACCCCAAAGTCGCTTGACAGTGAGATGGCATATAAATTTAAATATATGCACATACACTATTTTGGATAGAATCTGTTACTGAATTTCTAAAATCTAACACTTGTTTTAATATATATATAGGTCTTCAGTTGTTCGGGTTTTCTCCTGCGTAGAATTTGAGGTATCTTGGCGACGTTTCGACGAATATCCAGGTGCATCTTCGCCATAGAAACTTACCTTGAAGAGAAATCCTGGTGGCATGTCAGACCTCTCAGAGATTGCTGTATTCTCATCGGTCCCATTAACTGTGGCAGGAACACTCTCCACAACTACAGTTGGCAGAGAACTCTGAAGGAAATAAAACAGAGTTAAAGGCACTGAAGTTAGGCCCAATTGAGAAAAGAATATAGAGCAAACCCTCCCTTTAGCCATTTCTGAACATGAATCCTTTATTCAAATATTCATTAGGTGTCAGTATTTTGTGGAGGTTGGGATTTAGGTATGGGGGTGGTTGAGGTAAATAGAATGATTTATGAAAAGTTGGAAAGGAAACCACAGAAGGCAATAAATTGTAGAGGGAAATTGGTGTGCGTAAAGATTAATGGAGTAAATAACAGATGTTGTTATTACAAGACATTTAGGTTTGTAGTAATAGGCAGAAATTCTGGTCAATTTTTTCCCTTTTTTTAAAAAAATCTAAAATCAGTTTTGGTGTTTACCAAGGATATATCGAACTTCTGTGTCCTTGTAATCATTCTCGTTCCCAGCAATAACAACTGTTTGTGATTTTGTAAGGGTATCAAATTGTAACTAGACATTCTGAATAAATGAAAGTTAGCCTCAGCCTCAGCAACAAAAAAGGGGTATATATATCCAGATGTTGGGCACACATAAAAATTCCAAGATGATTAACTAGTACTGAAGCAGATATATTCTTCCTAATTCAGATGAATTGCAAATGCTGCAGGAATATGTTTAGCTGTTTGCATCAAAGAGGCAACAATCTATGGATGAATAATGGGCTTTGTTCTATGGTCCAAATCAACAGAGTATCCAGTCAGGGATTCAATCCATGGCTCAGAAAAGCTAAATATTTCAATGGGTTCACATCTGCTCATATTAAATGTGAACAATGGTTAGGGGAGAATGAGAGCCCTCCTCCCTCTCCCTTGCCTATTGTCTTACTGAGGCAGATCCTGAATCAGTTTCGGGTTTAGCAGCTGCTTCAGCTCCAGCTGTTTCTCCTTTGCCAGCTCCCTCAGCCTCAGCAGGGGTGGCTTCTGTAGACTGCAACACAAAAGCAGTTAAACTCCTGGATCTCAAAGTGCCTAACCAATCCCACACCTTTGCAGAGAATTGCCATGACCTGCTCTGTTTTTAGGGCTGCTCTGAATCTATAAATTGCACCTGCTGAAGGGATTTTTTTTTAGGCAGATATATAAAATTAAAGGAAAAGAGAGAAACAGAAATTGGGCAGCAGGGAGAGAAAGTAATGGGAACCAGAAGATACAATAATGAAAAATACTGTGAGAAGACAGACAGTGAAAATGTTCCAGGGTAATTAGCTATGTTGGGCTGATAAGAGTCAATTGCTTTATATTTTGGATAATTAATAGGGGAAAGGCGTGCAATATTATGTATGCAACCAATCCTGTAGCAAAAGTGTGAAATTATTTCACTGGGGGTGGGGGAGAGAGAACAGGAAAGGCATGCAATGTTACTAAATATAGCAATGCTATATTTAATTGTTTTATTAAACATATTTGTATATCATCGCAACTAAAAATAAATCAGTGGCTCACGTAAAAAAATATAACGCAAAATAAACCCCACATAAAAATTAAAAATACAACCACCCTACAAAAATAGAAAGAGAATAACAGATGGCAACAACAACTCAAATCACGGCAGGCTCTCTCTCTCAAAAAAAAAGCTAGTTCTTTAAAAACCTGCAGAAAGCTAACAGAGAGGGAGATAATCCAATCTCCCCAGGGAGGCTATTTCACAATATTGACTTAGCAGTGGGAGGAGGGAGCAGCACCTTCTTCCCCAATCAACTCCAAACTTCCTTAAATAAGTATTTCTCTGGCATCCTTGGTGCTCCCTGTGCTTGGTTGAAAAACTACAAATATTCTCTTCTCTATGTATTTCTGTCATTTTATGTGGACTCTCATTATATTGCTGGTTCTATTTTAAAAGGATGCTTGGCTTTTATCTCTAGTTGTTCTTTCTCCTTAAAATCAAAATCTTGCTAGAATATAAAGAATTATATCTGAATAAAGAAACACTGTAGTCTGCACATCCACGGTAAAGAAAATCAGATTTCCAGTGATTATCCTGGATGTTATTGTAAATTTTTATTTTATCCTAAATAGATCTGAAGGACAGATTCTGAAATAACTTCCCTGCAATGTCTGGGATTGATATCTCCATTTCTAATTCATTGTCTACTCATCGTAAATATCTTTTTTTCTAGGAGGAGAAAGCATGGAAAACCCATTAGTAAAATACAGTTTAGAGTGACAGTTTTACATTCCCATTGAAGATGGATCAGAATTGTGTGCAATTTAAAGTGGGCCTAGGGTTTCATTGATACTGATATTTAATGGAGGAAAACTATTAGTAACTAATAAGTCACAGTCCAAATAGCATAATAAAAACACAACTTGAAATTAAGTGAGCACAGCAATCACTTGTCCAATAATAATTGCAATCCCACTGTTAATTTAAAGCTATTACTATATACCTATATAATATGATGATCCCTTTATCATTACATCAGAAAACAATAGCTAGAACTAAACATTATAAATGAGAAAAAATCAGAACAAGGGTTTTAAACATATAAGAGCATAGAAAAGTAAATTATTAATAGCTGATAAGCACTGATTCTAAAATGCCCAAATATATTAACAAGATTAAAGATTTGATAGTACTTGATATGATACCATTGTCAACTTCATTTCAACACAAACTTAGAAACAGTGGTAGATACCACAGGGTACCATGATATGAAACTAGAACTGTTGAGATACTACCACATGCAACCTAAACCAACCAACAAAACTATACTACCAAAGGCATTTCATCATTGGAGAGCCAGTTTGATATAGTCATTAAGACGATTAATGACTATAAGAAACTGGGAGACCGTGAATTCTGGCCTTGCCTTAGGCACAAAACTAGCTCTGTGGTCTTGAGCCACAAACGTTCTCAGCCTTAGGAAGGAGACAATGGCAAACCATATACATACTGTATATATAAAGTACTTACATGTATATAAAGTACCGTACTTATATATATACTTATAAAACATATTTCCTTTTAAGAAGTAATTCTATGCCTCTAGAATACCATGGGACGCATTGAACTTTCTCCAGAACACAAGAGACATCTGTTCAAAAATTCCATTTTCTATCATCCTTGCCAACTTCCAAAGCAACAGCTGGAATATCTGAGATCGAATGGCCAAAATGGGAATGTGGGAGATGAAATTACATCAAAAAACTCCAAGGCTTCCTCCATACCTCTGCCATGTTTTCAGTACAAAAGGAAATTTTGACAGCCATTGCTCACAGTATTTTCTATCTAAAATACGAAAATGATAAAATAATGCTGTTCCTTATAGTACTAAATTTGCCAGAGGTTTCCAATGTGGAAGTATCTGACCAAGCAAATAGATTGCTCTACTGTCAATGAGAATAGAGGCTCGAGATACACATAACGGTCATTGTATAATAATGGTGCAAAGTAGCATTTACAAATACCAAGTTTTATATCATAATTTTGCAGTGAAACTTGTATTAATATAAATCTTACCTCCCATAAATCCCAAGAGAAAGACTAAGGATAGCAAAAAGCAATGGGGGGAAAAAGCATTAAGTCTTTATTATTTCAAACAACATAAAAAGTGCAAACATACCAAATGGCCACAAAATGTTTAGTAATGTCATACATTGAAACTAAGTAACATGGTTTATAATTTTGGATAGTCCATTTCAGTAGTTAAGACCTGAAGGACCAAGTTAGGAACAGATCCTCCTGGAGATAATGATTCTATGTCAGGGGTGTCAAACTCATGGCCCGAGGGCCAGATGCTTCACATGCTGGCCAGGCCCACCCGTATTTTAGCAAAGGGGGGAAAAGTCATGATACGTCACATGACAACAACATGACGACATGAATTTGACACCCCTGTTCTATGTGGTCAGTAGACACTGACCCATTGCCCATGATCAATCAATTTCAGTAGTTGAGTTCTTAAATATTTCAGTACTCAAAAGGGGGGAGATGGCGGACAAGATGGATGGATAGGATCAAAGAAATGTTCTTCAAAGAAATCCAAGTTACACTAAATACAGTACAAGATGAAGAGTGTTTGCCTATGCAATCATCATGAGCATCTAACTCAATGGCATCTAACTAATAACACTCTATGGTATGCCTGATTACTATTTCAGTCTTAGCCAAATCTTTAATATTGCAACTTGGCTAAAGACAAACCATTATTCGCTCTCCAACCCTGTGCACTCTCTGTAATACAAGATAGGAATATTCTAAGAAATAATGAATGTGAAGCTCTTAAATACATTAAATAAACACCAAATATTACTGCTGGCCAACAAGATATATGCAAGACTCAAGTATGTGTTTTAATCACCAAGAGTTCATTTGTCACACCATACAATTCTCCCCATAAGAACCCATAAAGTCTTTACTGCCTGTCATGGAGCAAAGGAATGACAAGGGTGAACCAACCTGAGTAACAGGTGTGGGAGACTTCCCTACAAGGTTGTTATCTGGTTTAATGGGATCAAAATCCAGATCCAATAGGCTGGCTCCCTCCTGGAAAGACCCAGGGGCATCGAACTTGGCAGCATTAAAGGAAAAAAATCAGTATTTTTAGACAGGCAGTTAAAAAAGATGGAGGGTATGTGGAAGATGTTATCTGCAAACTGAGGTTACAAAAGATTATATATTAAATATGTATTCATATATGTTGGTTGGCTATAATGTGCTTAACACTTCTGCAAATAGTAGATCATAAAATTCAAGTATTAACATTTTACAAAGCTCAGACACTGCATTTGTTATGCCACTGTCCTAGGCTGCCTATTAGAACAAGTTCCATACACCAAAACAAGGACTCTTTGGCACTCTCAGGCTTCACTGCTTCTAACCTTATGGTGGACTTACACTTTCCAACACAACTGTTGTAATGATACCACATTTCTGGTTAAAATAAAATGGAATAGCACCTTTCGTGAAAACCTCTAATTTAGTCTTACAATGTTTCTGTACCACTATCTTTTTCTTTCTTTAGAATCTAACTCTGGTAATTTATTTGTCTGAAATGGTATAGGACTTCCTGTCTGAGCAGGGGGTTAGACTGGAAGACCTCCAAGGTCCCTTCCAACTCTGCTATTCTGTATCTGAGTGGTTTCTCTACTATTCTACCGTATTTAGATAATTTGCTTACTAGGCTCTTATTTTCAATAATAATAAATTACAGAATATCATAAACATTCAGGTTATGTTGCATCCAACAAGACAGAAATACCAGCATCCTCTTATTATCAAGCAGATCATATAATCTTACCAAGTTATATTATTAAACAACATTTTCATAATACTGTTTAATGTAATTTTTTAAAAAACCTAAATCTTTTCCTAATTTCTACTGGGTAATACAAAATAATTGTCAACACCGAATCTCTACCAAAAAACATAAATATATCAGTTAATAGATTCTGGTATTTTTCAACTAAAGCAATCTAATAATATATATTTCAGGTAAAATATGTCTGGATTATTATATAGTATATTACTATAATTCCTTAATTTTTACTTTGTTTATAAAAAGAAGAAAACCCACTGAAATCCATTCAACTGAGATGTTTCCTGTTCCTTCATCTCCACAATATAAGCATTTAACATTCATAGTTAACCTGTATTTTCCACTTAAAGGGTTCTGACAATAGTTTCTTTGGAAATAATGTCCAATTTTTAAGCTTTCTGTACATGAAATAAAATTTTAATATGAGGTCATAGCCATGCTGGAATCTTACCTGTTACTTGTACCAGATGTTGAAGTGTCTTCCTCCTTGACAATTTTTTCTATCTTCCTAAATAATTGACCCAGCTAAAAATATAAATGTGTCCATATACCTTTTGCTCCCCATCCCTTAGCCACTAAAAATTCAAGTTGTTTTCTAAAGATACTCTCCAGTTCAAGTGTCCTATACTCTGAATTTGTCCCAGGCAGAATGCTGCTTATGCAAGGGTTTTTACACAAATACATACAATACAAAACATGGCATTAAAAAATGCTTGAGGCATGCTACAGGGAAAGGATAGGAGCAGGCAAGGATGGAAAGACTGATCAGTGGCCTACGGCTTTCTCAAACATTAAAGCATAGACAAGTTTTGCAATTGTAATTCCTGAATGGAAGCAATTCTGTCCCAAAAAAAGTTCAAATTGTCTATTTTTTATCCTCAAACTAAAATATCAACGCTTGCTTCTGTGTTAAATACACAGATATAAATTTGTCTTCTGTCTGTCACTGAGAAACACACTTGATGTGACATGCTTACCATATATGGGAGTTTTTAAGGGCTAGAATCTTTGTACATCAGCATATTGTATATTTTAGGAAAAATAACAATCCAGAAGATGTCTTGTTTTTTCCCCTCAAGTCTATTCCCCACTCTAAATCCCCATAACTTCAAAAGCTATTTGGACAACAAGAAAAAAAAAGACAGTATCTAAAACTTTTGCCAACTTCTATTCTTACAGCAGTTCAGAAAGGGAGTTTTAGATAAGAGAACAAACTTTTCTATGCTTCTGCAAGGCCTACATTTTATTGAGATAATAAACCAGTATCCCAAGTGCAACACTTCAGTCTATAGAGAGAAACACAAATGTTTAGTGTGTTCATATGAATGAACTGGTAATTTTTCCCCTTTTTTCAATGGGTTCCCAGTTGGGTCTGAAAGGTCTCTGATAGTTATCTGATGCTCGCTGCCAGTGTTAAAACATGTCAGGATGATTTCATATTATTCTTTGTCTAGGACTAACTGAGAACTAAAGTTTTACCCAAAAAAAGAGATTGAAAACTTGCTAACAGTCATTTTCTATCTCATTTTCTATCCCAGAGTGAAAAGGAAATTCTGATCCACCAAACTATTGAACACTACATGCAGTGTCCATCTGCCTCTGTGGGGCATCCCATCACATTGGCAACCTGAGGCCTACACTTGCCTTTTCTCCCAAATTCAGGCCATTCACGCAAAGTTTCAGTCGCCGAACAGGAGGAAGAGGTAAAAGCCGCAGGCCACCGTGCTGAGGTAGGGAAGGAAGAATGGAGTCAGGAAACATACATTCTAGAGGTGCCATTAATTGCTTTTTATGATAGTTTTTTTTAAAAAGAGCATTTATTACAATGATGATGATGATGATGGCAAAGTTGTGAGAATGAGGCCAGAAAACTGGTCAGGCTGCTTTTTAATCTCAACATAGTATCTAAAGCCGCCCCGAGTCCCAGGAGACGGGCGGGGTATAAATTCGAATAAAATAAATAAATAAAATAAATAAAGTTGAGTCACCAAAAAGAGGTTCACCTATTAGTCAGGTAAATCCCTTAACAAATTTGCTTTTAGAGATTAGCTTGGGAGGTCATGAGATTCTGATGGGCTGAGGAAAGCTAGCAATTTGTAAGAATAATTAAATGCAAAATCATTGGAAAAGGGAACCTCTGTCAGTATAACCCAAAGCTTCTAAAACCACTGGGGGAGAGGACATTTATCATGTAAAATAATTGCCAAGAAGAACTAGTAAGCCCATGCTTGATCTAAACAAGGAAGGCTCTTAAAAACACAATAAAACTTCAGATTATTCTTGCACAAGCCTTTAAAAAGGCACAGTCCTTTTTAAAGGCTTGAACACATTACCATTAGGTAAGAAAAATAACAGCACAAAATGATCTCACAGTCACTGCCTTTTAAAGGAAATCAAATAGGTGGGAACCCCATGTTTGGAGCTCCAATTCACACAATTCAAGTCCATTCTTTTAGATAGAAGAGACTTAAATGTCAAGAAATTCATTAGTGTCAGGGATTCTCAAACATTACTCACCATAAATCAAAATATGGTTTTGACTGGGGAAAAAAATAAATATAGCACTTTTAATAATTGTATTTTAATTAACCAATCATTGCCATCTTGCAACAGTCCACTGCAAATTCATGCAGACAAAACAAGGAGCAAAGTCCGGACTGAGTTTTGAGAGTGCTCTGACTTTGTCAGGACAAGCCGTGTCAGATTAAAAAGAAGAAATGTGCTCCGATTGTCTACAGCTGCTGGGAGTTCCAATCCATTGTGTGAAAATTTCTGTTTAAAAAGCAGTTCCAAGGGATCTGGGATCATTTGATGTGTGTGTGGTTTAAAAACCTGTTGTCTTGTTTTCTATGCCTTTTGCAGTCCACTAGCTCCCCCCCTCCCACACACACACTTCTATTTAGTTCAGAAATCCTGGTGAAAGACACCAAGGAAGAAAGCAGGTGCTCTGTTTATAATACGCTTTCTTCTCAATTCTATTTCTAGTTAAGAATCCACCAATGTTTAGTGGTTCCATTTCACTATCCCTTTGGCCCAATTCAAACCCCTTTGACTGCTTACCCTCTGAACAGTTTTCTTGGCTTGACACCTCTAGTAAGGAAGAGGGGGGGGGAAGTGGAGGGGAAACAATAGAAGAGAGGGCAAGGGAGGGCAGGGAAGAAGGAGAAGCTAACCTGTGAGGGGGTTGTCACACTGATCTCTGGGACAAAATTGTCATCAAACAGGTTGATGATGTTCTCCTGCTTCATCTCCTTGGATGGAGTGAGTTTTGGAGGTGGCGGCACAGGAGGGCCTTTCCTCAACTGCATGCAAGTGAACACATGGCCACGGCACAAACAGCGACACCCAAAAAACCAGAGACAGGGAACCAGGTTAGCAAAGTAGAAACAATTGCACACTCGTATTACATACAAAGAGGGTCAGAACAAAAACACATGGCAATAAGTGGAAACTATCACACTCTTCCAAAAAGCTTTGCATCATTAGTTACTTCAGTCGTGGGCAGGTTTCCCTTCTGCAGAAGAGAAACGTAACATAATTAATGTGCATAAGATAGGACATGCAAACATATTTAGAGTCTGTGCAACTTTCTGGAACAACAGGTGGGGAATTGCATATTACTATTTTTTTATGAAGCCAGGGAAGCTAGCCACTCTACATTTGCAGAAATATCTATTTCCATAGAGAAAAGGGTTTCTAACCAGCTTTGACTGATTCCAATGCAGAAGACTCCCAATAACGTAAAACCCAATCATTATTTTTATAATGTGATAATAATGTTGCCAATGGGTAGTTTAAACATTACTCAACGTTAATTAATAGAAATTAGATCTGATTATTTTGGAATCATGACATCACACATAGCAGTAGAAGAAATTAAGCTGGTCTGGGAATTCCTCTTCTCCTACATATTAACATTAAGGATTTTGATTTATTTTGATATCATCAGGTATACAGCATCCCATCAATAGGATTTATTACAATAAGATTATAGTACTCTTCGGTACTATAACATTCTTTCTCCGATCTCTTCACAGTCTTCGGTTTCTAAAATTGATTTTTCAAAGTTCAAAATAATTTGATTGTTCTAACAATGTTTCTCAGTCAAAATGATATACGTACAAATCTTCCCTGACCTGACTAAATATACCTAAATAGAGGCTTTGGTAAGAATAAGCCACTAATCATTGACTAAGTTCTATAACTGGTATGTGCTAGGTCATAGGAAAGGCCAAGGGACAATTCACACAATTTGCACACTTGCTTTTGGACAGTTGTTAGAACTTCATCAACTTGCTCTAATTTTGACTGCATTCTTTTTTTTTGTTTTGTTTTATTTAGTATAGAAAAACAACCTTAAAAGTAAAAAAACAAAACTGTGCAGAGAAGAAAAAAAAAACAATGATGTGAAAGATAAATAATAATCCTCCAAAATAAATAATAGATTGTTTTTCAGATTTTTTTAAGAATCAATGCTGATTGAGCAAAAGTTCCTGACTTCCTTAGATACAAACATATGGAATCAGATCACCCAATTATATTTCTAACCCTACCTGGGTTATCTAGCAATGATTGTATGAATCTTTTTGAAGTACTTCATAAAATGGATAACAAGGTAATATGTAGTGTATCCATCCTCGCCCTCCTTGATCTCTCAGTGACCTTCAATGCCATCACAATGTTATCCTTCTGGGCCAACTCAAGGAATTAGAAGCAAGAGGTATTGTTTTACAATGGTTCCCCTGTTTACTCCAAGGTCAGTTCCAGTCAATGCTGGTAGAGGGAAATGTTTCGTCTGAAGCCCTCATTTTGCAGATGTAAGTAAACGTTATAAATAAATAAATAGTTCGCCATTTCTATTTCCTTTCATCTCTGTGGCTAAATTCACTCAGCTCTTGATTTTATGGTATTTTCCCTCCAATAATATGGAGAGCAATGTACAAGTCTGGCCATGGGGAAAACACTCCAATGCCTGTCAGAAGTGATATTTGTCAAATATGTTGTGGGAGTAAAGGCTCTCTTATTAAGCCATCATCTACTCTAAGTCAGGAAGGATCAAAACTCATGTCCTTTTAATGCTAGATATTCCATCATGCCTGACTGTCTGTCTGTCTGACTGTCTCTCTCACTCTCTCTCTCTCTCTCTTTCAAGTCTTAGACAAACCTTCAAACTTACACAACTGTGCATTCTTCTCTACTAATTATGTATTTTGCACTACAAATCATTGGCCTATCTCTTTCTAATGCAATTTCAGGGGTGGTACTTGTAATTCCATAAATTATTTACTTGAGTTAGCAATCACAGTGAGAAAACAAACATTAATTAATGTTTATCCCTTCATGTTCATTTCTATGATAGGGCTAAAGGATTGCAAGAAGATACAATAGTATATATAGTTTGGAACTAGTTGGCAATAAAAATGACTAATCCGTTCCTAACTTGATCTCTGATCTCATTGAGATTTGTATATTGAAACCCTGCCACTCTCATTCTTCTTTTACCCAACTCATCTGCAAGCAACATGCCAGAATTTCAAATCAAGTTCCTAAAAAGGGACATTTTGAAACACCAGCCAGAGATGTCACAAGACCAGAGATGTTCATAGCAAAAGAATAGTCTTGTTTTCCACTTCCCAGAGGGTCACATCCCCTGCTAAATTTATATTTAGGTCAGTACATGTTGGTAGATTTTCCTTTTCATGATGTGGCAATTCATAGCTTGCAGGTGCCCGTTTTAGGATATGACCTATTTAATGTACAGTAATAGGAGTTTTTTTTTAACAGAAATTGCTATCTGATCCCATAAGAACTTTATTATCTGTGTGAGCTTTATTCTCCAGGCCTGCCACTGTTTGCATTTCAAATCTTTTCATTTGAGCATCCAGGGTAGATACTGCAGTTTTATTGTTCTTTGTTTAAATCAGTTTAAATTCATTGTAATAAAATGGCACTTCATCAGCAGATACTTGGATATTTATATTGCCATTGTCACAATATTTATAGTTGGTTCCACTGCTATGCAAATGTTAACAAGGATTTTAAATTCCCTAGCTTAGAGATCATATCTGTTTCTTTTTTATGGAACTATTTTATAATATAATGTATCTATTTTTCATTTTCCAGTTCATCACTTGCAATCTTTTCATGCTTATTAGAGATTTACATGTGTGGATGTGATTCTACATTGTATTTGTCTTCTGAGGGAATTCACATATTTTCATTGTCTGCTGCAGCTGTTTTGTTACCTTTTCTGAAAATAGCTGCATGCTTTTCTTTACAGCAGGCACCTGAAATACTTTACAAAAACTGGAAATGAATATAAGAGTCAATAAAGTCCCTCCATACTGCTACATAAAAATTAAATTAAAGCAATTTCACCTTAATTAGCATCAATGGAATGGTGAAAACATACTAATTACCTTGTTTAGTATTTTTTTCTAGATCTACATAATACAATTGGCAGCATAATAACTGACTCAGTAAAAAGATTATCCTTTTGAAATTCACATTTTATGGTCAGTTTCATGTGGGACTTTCCCTACAATCACTCTGTGGCAGGACAGGATTAAGCTCAATTAATCCCCAAAATACTGCCCTTCCCTGAAAGGCATGGGAAGAAAACAAATGTGATAAAATCACACCTTCAAAAAACTTTTAAACTTTAGACAACAAAGAAAATGTTTTTTAACAATGCAAATTAAAGTTTAAAAAATGGAGAATAAGGAAAATTACAAAAAAAATGGCTCAAGGTTGGCAGGGAAAGAGTTAAGAGCATGATATGGGGAGGGTACCCGCCTTCCCTTGGGGTCCTAAGTATATAGTTACTTTGCTTAATGGTTAATCCAGGCTGCTCTGTTAAATTGGAGAGAACACATGTAACATGAGAGAATATAGATACTGTATATAAATTATACATCACGTGGTTTTCATAGCATTTTTAGAGTGTTCTTAGAGTTCAAAAGTTGTATTTCTCAGCCATATTAATTTGGCTTTTCACATCAAACTTTACAAGCTGATATCTTATTAAGTTATACATTTTATCTTCAGAGTTTTGTACTATTAAAGATTCTACTTACAATTTTTCTAAAGTGCAAAGTTTGTACATATCCCACTGAATTGCACCTCGTCTACATCAGGGGTGTCAAACTCACGTCATCATGGCGGCGTCATGTGACATATCAGGATTTTTTTCTCCTTCGGTAAACTGGATGTGGGCGTGGCCAGCATGTGACGCATCTGGCCGGTGGGCTGGGAGTTTGATAGCCCTGGTCTATACCATACCAAACTTTTGGGAGGAGGTTAATTTGTTTGAGCTTTTGCATTTTTTCTCTCCTAGCAATGTTATTTTATATTTGAATAATGCATCCGTATAATGACAGAGCAGTAATTGCTCAGCTTTATTCTTTTATGGTGACAGATATTGTATTCTAGCAAGAAGAACTGGAAAAGAAAGACAGTTTTTTTCTTCCAAATTAAATATTTCATACAAGTACATAGAGGTTTAAAAGAGGAGAGTATTTGCAATGCTTAAATATTTTATGCTATTCACAGGAGGGAGAACATTCTATCAAAGCCTCTCAAATTTTCAAGTACTCCTTTAAAATCTTATACCAAGGTTCATTTTTCCCCCTCCTCACACCGAATTTAGAAATTTACTTCAAGTATAAATCGCACCCCTATGCTAAAAGGGTCAATTAGAAGTGCCCCTTATTGTGTTTTCTAAGGGAAACCATGATTTGTTGATGCTTTAATCATACAAAAATGATGAAGAAAGTGAAATTAATCCTCTTACAGGATTTAAGGCCTTTTGATTTCACCTGTTGCTGAGCACGTGAGTGATAATAAACTTCATTATGCATTGAAAATAAAAGGCCAGCTGAGGGCACTGTGCACCACATATCTTTTCTCCTTTTGAGAGGTTGTAAAATCCCTTCTCCTCAGAGAAAGAATCCTTTTTAAATAGGTGAAAGATGACTGGAAAGAACAGTGATGTTAGTAACAGCTGAAGATTGTATGACAGAAGCTTTGTTGATGGTGCCTATGCTCTTACTATTACTTCTATTCAGAGTTTGCAGAATGCCATGGTATTTCAAAAGCTTGCTTAATCTATGTCAAAATTGAGAAGAAAGTGAATATATACAATACAGAGTTACTGAAGGTGGAAGAGCCTACAACATTGGTAGGGGGGGTAGAAACAGTGTGTCTGAATTATCCATTCTCCCTTATGAATGAGTATTCTGCATTGTTGTGTTGAATAGAATACACTAGATATTTACTATATCTGATTTTTGTTAATGGATATTTTCTATGGTAAAAATGATCAATAAAAATATTTCAAACTACATGCCGTATATACTCAAGTATAAGTCGATCTGAATATAAGTCAAGGTACCTAATTTCACTCGTGAAAACTGGGAAAAGTTAGTGACTCATGTATAAGTCGAGGCATAAATTTAGCCCTGAAAATC
>JANHFQ010002603.1:90884-102376 GCA_032468035.1 Aparallactus werneri
CCGAAGACTCCGGGCGGCGTACAATATAAAATAATGTAAAAACAGTATGACAATAAAAACCCTATAAAAACCCCCTAGACGATGATAACAATAATAACAACAATAACAATAGCAATAATACTAATACTAATAATAATAATGGATAGTGGATGTAGCAGTGCCTAGAGACACCAGAATAGAAGAAAAAGAATTGGAGAAGATAACAAAATACAAAGACCTACAAATAGAAATAGAACAACTATGGCAAAGGCAAGCAAGGGTAGTACAATTAGTAATAGGCACTTTGGGTGCAATCCCAAAACAAGTGGAGCACCACTTGAACACCATCGACATTGACAAATACGCCATAAGTCAATTGCAGAAGGCAGCTTTACTTGGAACAGGTTCCATCCTGCGATGATATCTGTAACACTGTCAAACATCCAGATTTGCCTATCCCAGTTTCTTGGTAAGTGGTTGTGAGGATTGCATACTTCAAGGGGGAGGAGAGCTCCATCAGTGGTTCAACCATCCTCGACAGGTTTCATCGGAGGACTGCACAACCAACCATTATAATTACATCCTGTAATGATACCTCTAACACCATCAAAAATCAACATCTGCCTAACCCAAGTCCTTGGGAAGGACTCCATAGTGGACAAAAATGCCAAATGCAATCTAAACATGAGGCTGAATACGTGACCAACCATAATAATACAGCTTTGAAAAAGTAGTAATAAGCTACGTTTAGCGAATAAAGCTGTCACCTATGAGTATGACTGTTTCATTGACCTTGAAAAGAACTCTTGTTATAACCACAGGTATAGACCACTCAGTAGTTTAATACTGACACACGTTTATATACACACCGGGATATGTTATTTCTTTTCACAACTTTAATTGAGATAAGTGTGAGAAACAAGGCTAACTGCCACCTACAGCTGACATAGTCTTTTTTGTAAAAAAATAAAATAAAATAAGAATCACAGGAATTGCAATATCTTTTCCTTCTCGACAAGGGAGAAAATGATATAGAAGATGGAATGGCAACTTGTGCTGTGTTTACTTTTTTTGGTAAATTTTCAGGTAGGAAATGGTGCAATTCCATAACAGACCATTTACACTATTCCAGTTTCTTGGTTTCTCCAGATGGAAACAACCTCTGAGAATTGTTGTACACTAGCTGCTTACCCGGCCTTGCCCGGATAGTTTTTTGTTGAAATGAGAAACTGTGTAGTTACCAGGAGGCCAACTAACCTTTGTAAATGTTGTTGTATTTTTTGTACCTCAGTTTGAATGAAACAGGAGTCTGTGTCTCTAAATGGAGTCTGTGCAGGAGTCTCCCCTGCTGCAGCCTACAACTCCCAGCATTCTTTGCCTATTTGGGGTCTGCTGTGTCATCATGCTGCATTCCCCTGCACAATTTTGGGGGGCTTGCCTACAACTCCCATCATCTGAGCTTTTTTGTGCAAACTATCCCATTTCCCACCATTTTTGGGGTGCAAAGAGGCCCCTACATGCTTGCGACTTCCACAGTGACTGTCTTACTATGGAAAGGTACCTCTCTGTCAATTTTGGGGCATACTGGTGCAGGGGTGTGGTTTTCTATAGCAAACATACAAACTAATTTCGCTCTAGGGAGTTCTCTTTTATGGATATAGATAACTAGGCACCCAACAGATAAACGATCCCTTCAGTATTGTTCTCCTTTTTCAGACCAAATCCATGACATAATCATCTAAAGAGATAGCCCTGCATGGAAATTAGTTCTTCACTCCCTAACAAAAAGAACATTCCTCTCTAACAGACTGGCCTTGTTATTATACCTCTGAAGAAAGAATCTCAACAAGGGTGAGGCCAACCTGATTCCATAATATTGGTCAAATAATTCAAAATTGCACAAAATTTACTTTGCTGTCCTTTCTTAACAAAACTATTTTAAGACCATAGTAACAAAGATCTATATCCACCGTATATCAGTTATTTTTTCTCCTTTTATAACACCTTTCATTTATGCTAGTACTTACTTTTAAAGCCCTGAATGGCTTGGGTCCGGGTTATCTGGGGGAACATCTAGTGCCAGCCTCCCACCGTTCGGTCCGCACCCACAGAGAGGGCCTTCTCAGGGAACCGACTCCAAGAGAGTGCTATCGGTCGGGACCCAGGGGGAGGGCCTTCTCTGTGGCAGCGCCCACCATGTGGAATCAATTACCGCCGAGCCTCCGCACTGCCCTGTTTTTATGTAACCCTGTAAGCCTCCCCGAGTCTTTGGAGAGGGGCGGGTTATAAATTCAATAAATTCAATTCAATTCAATGTATCATAATTTTTTAGATTTTAAGTCCGAAATCAAATATTTTCTTATTGATCTTCTAGTACCGTGGTGTTGAACCATGTGTCCAAAGTGGCACGCGGAGCCATGTCGGCTGGAACGCAAGCTAACGCGCAGCTCAGCTCCACTGCGCATGCACATGCTTTCTCCCCCCTCCACATGCGCACACGAGGCAGCAGAGCTGAAAAACAGGTGATTGGCGCTGCCGTGCCAAACAGCTGAGTTTCAAACTGTTAAATTTAGCTACCAGTTCTCAACCCGTTTGTTAAATTTATCTGCCGGTTTTTGACCCATTTGTTAAATTTTGCTATCGGTTCAGGTGAACTGGTAGCTAAATTTTAAGTTTGAAGCTCAGCTGTTTGGCACAGTAGTGCCAATCAACTGTTTTTTGGCTCTGCCGCATCGCGCGCATGTGGGGGTGCACAAAAGGGGGGTCGCATGTGCGTGCACATGCGTGGGGGGGTGCAGGGGAATGCAGCCACGCACACGCGCACACTTTTGGCATGCAATGCTGGAAAGGTTCGACACCACTGTTCTAGTATCTTGGGATCTTTGCTTACTTTGGCTAAAGAGAGAGTTAATCTGGATGCAGAGTTTAATATACTACAGATCTTGTTCATTTATTATATTTTTAAAAATTATTCATTTTTGTCTATATTCCTAATTTTTTTTAAAAAAAGAGTCACATTTTGTTAGTACAGTGGTACCTTGCTACTCATCATTAATTGGTTCCAGGAGATGAGAAGACTACCAAAAACTATGAATGCCAAACCATTTTTTCCATAAAGAATAGTATAGTAAGTCAGAAGGCAGCTGACATTGACAAGTTCTAGCTTGTGTGTCAAGTACCAAACAAACGATGAGGGAGTACTGGGACAAAATTTGTGCATCAAAGTGTGTCAAGTATCAAATTTGAATAGTTTCAAAGCTGCTAAGTACCAAGGTACCACTGTATGTGCTATGCTCGGTATTTATTTATTTATTTTATTATTAAAACTTGTATGCCGCCCACCTCCTCGCGGACTTCGGGCGGCTCACAACAATAAACAATAAACAACAATGGCTTGGTTTGCACATTATATAAAACCATTGGAATTGGTTTTTTGTAATTCTCCTGAACTCATACATAGAAGTGTTGGCTGGACTTTTGGAGCAGTCAGATATAATAATTATAAAGGAAGTAGCTAAAACTGCTTCTTACCAAATTCACTGATGAGAAGCTTTATTGGAGCAAGTGGATACAGTTATCAAATTCAGTCATTCATTATTTTTACAATAATTATTGGCTATTATGGTAGGAGATTTAAATTACTAAAAGTTTCACTCAAGTTATGCATCACTCAGAACTTATGAAATGATCTTTAGAGCCAAAACTGGTCCTCAACTGGCAGTTTTGTCAATAGTATGTTTTAAAATATATATGCACATATTTCTCAACAATCTTAAGAACAATAATATTTTCTCCTGCCTAGCATTAAGCTGTGCAGTACTTCCCAAATGTTGTTCATTGTTATCTTACTTACTTCCAACCTCAATTCAACCAAATATGTTTCCAAGCATTTTGTGTGCTTCGAGTCATTGCTGACTCCCGGTGACTACTTCGACTACTAGACCCTGCAGGTTTCTTGGCAAGATTTCAGAACTGGTTTGTTATTGCCTTATCCATATGGCTGAAAGTGAATGACCTACCCAGGGTCACCCAGCTGGCTTTGTGCTTAAGGCAGTAGTAGAACCCATGGTGTCCTGGTTTCTATTCAGTGCAAAATTTAGCCAAATAGATTTGCAAGCATATTGAATAATGTGTCAAGATCATTGTAGTTTTAACATTTATTCTTGCTATCTTTATATGCAAAAATAATAGAACTTTTTAATCACTAGGCAATCACTCAGACTTTACACAAGTCACATTCTAACCAAGCTTAAGCTATATTTTAAAAATAGACAGTGTACAACTTACACTTGTGGCCTAATCATTTTTTAACACTCACTGTGTTTATGACTTTGTCATTCATTTTTCTTCAATACTAACATGTGTAGCATTCTTTTCAATTTAATGTTTGATATATCACTATCATTTCCATTTAGATCTCTAAAATAATAATTTAATATTTCCTCATATAAGTACCATTGTAACGGATGACATTTTGAATTTAATTCATTAAAATGGCAGGTCCTTGTTTACACAGTATTTTATTTTCCTCTTTTAATATTAATAATTTCTTGTTCTCTTTGACTATATTATCTGCAACTATATTTTACTTTTTTCTATATCATACATCATCTTCTAATCAGTTTTTGCAGCAATTTTTCTATTGCCCACAATTTTTCATCCAAAAACACTTTCAATTCTCTGTTCTACCAAACACTCTTTTACATATTTTCCATTAGTATTACGCCACTTTTTTCCTGGCAGTCGATAACATAATTCTTTCCACTTTATCCCAAGCAATTTTCACATCATCTATTATGTTCAAATACCAATCATCCTATTGGGAGATTAATCTGTCCTCTACTTATTTCTTGTCACAACTGTTCTTTTTTTTTTTTAAACTTGAAGTATCCCCTCCCATTTCTTTCATGTTCATTTCACTCAAACCAACTCTTGGCACTACCAAAAATGCTTGACCCCACATTCAAAACCTTTCATCCTCCTTGTAATCTTCATTTATTCTCTAAGTCTTCTATCAGAAATAATCATTTGTAGGCTAGTCTACATCGGATGCTGTGAGAACTTACAATAAAATTAAAAGTGTGCGTATAAAAACAGAAGAAAATGCATAAATCCAAAATCTACCATAATCAATTATGCTTTTGAAATAATATTCATTCTTTTTATACTCACAAGAACACACATAGAAATATATTTGCTTTCCATACTATTTGCTTTTTGTACCAGAAAGGAAGGAAATTATGTTCATTCTCTCTCACACACAGAGATTTATGCCTAAATTACATCTTCAAAACAGATATTTTTCCAAGTAGATGCTCATTAAAGTCTCAATTTCCACTTGTTCCTGAGTCTCTAAATAGCCCAGTAATTTTTCTCATTGTTTCATGTCATTTCCATATTATTCATGTTGCTTAATATTTTATTCCACCAAATTGTTTATTCAGAATATTGAAAGTTAACATTTGAGTCTTACATTACCATTTATTACACTCTTAACCACACACACACACACACACACACACACACACACACACACACAGAGAGAGAGAGAGAATATGAACACAAAGTTTATTGATCTTTTTATTACTAATTAATTCTATGGTTCCAATTTTCTAGATGTCTTTGTCAACCAGAACCCACAAAATGATAACTTCTTTAGATCAACCACATCCATTCCCCTTTAGGTTCAGATACATGATACCTAATTTCTTTCAGTATATTCATTAATTCAGGCTTTTTACCATTTATTCCTATTATATTCCAAGTCACAATTTTTCATATGACATTCCTATCACTAGCTAAGCCCACAGATATTGACTTCTGCAACCAAACAGGTTTTGGTCAATTGAGCCTTTGATAGAGTACTTTTAAGAAACATTGAAAAGGTATAGATCAGATTACCTTTGGCCACAATTGCACCAGATGTGCGTAATTTTCCCTGCTAAAAGTTTGGGTAAGGATAGTTTGGGCACTTTTTAACCACAAATATAACCAAAGCTGATATTTATTTTCTGCAAGCTCATGCTGTTCTATAAAAGCTAGGATCCTTAAAGACTATCTTGCAAGCTAACATCCTATTATCCACATTTTACAACTATAAGTGTATATATTGTAATAAGGTTATTTAATCTTTTTTAAAAGTATGTCATTTGGTAAAATAATGTTTTACTACTTTAAATATGTTAAAGTTGAATAACAATTCACATTAAAAAAAACACATCCCTTTTATGGTAGGTGAAGAAATATATGTAGCCAGCATGGAATTTTACAGCGACACAATATTATATCTTGAATTAAAATACAAAAATCAAATATAGCTTGCCCAGAACTGATACAATAGTTTCCAAAGTGTTAGCCACTATATTCAGTATGGAGCTTTTTTAAAAAAAAATTATCCAAGATAATGTATTATATGCTGGCTATTTGCTGAAGTCTGTATTTATTAGGATGTTATGTATATAGTATAAGATGAAGAGTACAGGAAACACAACAAATAAAACCATAATCATAAATGATATCAGCTATGAAAAAAGAATAATATTAATAATATTAATAATACTTAGACTTCTATACTGCTTTCCAGTGCTTTCCAGCACTCTCTAAAGCGGTTTACAGAGTCAGTATATTACCCCCAACAATCTGGGTCCTCATTTTACATTTTAGAATGTGCTACTAACTAGTAGAATAAGAGACAAGAGGCATCGTTAACATAAAAGCCAGAGACACAACCTTAAGAAGATAAGTATGAAGAGAGGCTATGTTCTGGAAGTTATCTGTTATCTCATTTTAGTAATATATTCTCATCCCACTATCCAATGGTTTAGTTATACTTGCAAACAGAAAAGCAATTATAAAGCATGACAGTGGTGGAGCAAGGGGGAAAGACTTAATCAGATGATGATAATTATGTCAGTAATTAAATCCAACACTTAATAATCTTGGATTACAACCAAGAGCATGGGAAGAGCTTCGCAAAAAGCTAGTTGGGGACAATAGTAAAATATTTAGAAGAGTAAATTATAGGCAAGAAATATTTTTAAAAAGAGAGAGATGTAACAGTATAGTAGGGGCAGGCATGTTTCCATATGGGAAAAATGCATAAAGTAGTCACTGAGGGTGTGCTTTGCCTGCAAAAACACCCAGCTTGTATAAAAAATCAGGCAGAAAAGGATGAAAAATACTTGGGTTTGCCTGAGATGGTGAAGACTTGCTACTAGAGTCATAAACAACGCAGGACTAGATGCATAAAGCAATGCAATTCGTGATTAAAAAATCCTCCCTGTTTGCTCAATGCAAAGGATGGTCTTTTCCCAACGTGCTACACCCACCCAACCTCACTTGTGCCCCATCTTATTTGGAGATGATGAAGCTGCAAATCGAATGTACCTATGGAATGAGAAAGACTTTAGACTAGAGTCATTGCATAAGCTTCAACGGGCTACCATACCCCCTTTCCCTCCATACGTGGATGCCAAGGCATTATATCAGTGTTTCTCAACCTTAGCAAATTTAAGATATCTGGACTTCAACTCCCAGAATTCCCCAGCAAGCCATNNNCTTAAATTTGCTAAGGTTGAGAAACACTGCATTATATACATCAAAGCAAAATCAACAGAAGAGGTTTGGGGTCAGACCCTGATCAGAGCTCCACAGGTCTCTCCCAAAGGGCAAACCGGAGGAGAAAGTTACGGCGTGCCCGTCATTGTCCAGGACCATAGCGAGGCAGGCTGCGTGGCAGACCGAAAAATCCTCGAGAATGGCTCCGGGGAAGAGAGAAAAACCGGCGGGCCCGACCCCAAAAAGGGAGAAGAGAGACTGGCGAGAGGGAGGAGAGGGAGGGAGACTGACTGACTGCTGCAACCTTTTCTAACTTGGCGACCTCCAGCCGGGTCCGATTACAGCCTAGGCAGCCTGCCCAGCGGAGACCGATGGGACCTGTAGTCTGGCACATCTGGAGGCCAGCAGGTTGGGGAAAGGCGGCGTCCGAAAGTCACGGAGGGGGGGAGGGGAGAAGGAAGGGAAAGAGGGCGGCGACCGCCCGGCCCAACCTCTGCAAGCGCCCCGACTCACTCACTCACCCGTCCTTCCGCTTGGCCTTGTAGACGTGCCCGTAGGTCCCCCTCCCCACCTTGCAGCCCTCGTACTCGAAGAGGTCCTCCACGCGTTCTCGCTCCCCGGTCAGCTTCACCTTGAAGTCATAGTCCATCTTCATTCAGCGCCCGGGCTGGCCGCCTCTTCCGACGGCAACCCACCACCCTGCGAAGCCCCCGCCCGCCACCGCAGGCACCAGGGAGGAGGAGGTGGTGGTGGTGGAGGCCCCGCCGCCGCCGCGACGCGGACCATCCAGCTACAGTGGGGAGAAGAAGGGGAAAGCAGCGGCGGCGAGAGCGGGCGAGGCAAGGCGGAGCTCTCTGTTCTTCCGCGCCGCCTCCTCCTCCTCCTCGCCTTCCTCTCTTCCTCCTCCTCCTCCCCGCTGCCGGCTCGAGAGCCACACAGGCAAAACTGCTCTACGCCAGCCGGTATCTCTTTACTCGATATACGGCAATCGCGCCTGACCGCGCTGCTGCAAAAGAAGAGCGTCGCAAAGCGTCGCCTCTCTCTCTCTCTCTCTCTCTCTCCCGAGTCTTCCCTGGTCCTCGAGAGCGCACCACGTGGAATCCAACCGGCTCTGAGGCGGCCCCTCCTCCCCGGGCAGTTTCCCTCCCCGACATGCACCGCGCCATAGCTGCCAGCTAAAGACTTTGGCAACAGCAGCGCTACGGGAAATCAACACGAGCCGCATTAAGAAACGTGTATTCTAAGCGCCTTGGGAGCCGTCGTTACACACATTAACAAACCGGATATGAATTTGATGGATGCCGGGAGTTGGAGTTTACCGGCTGTGATCGGTGAAATTGAGAAGAGGGGAAGCCAGGCGCATGCTGGGCGTTGTAGTTCACGTATGTGTTTGGAAAGGAGGAGGAGAGGAGGTTGTCCTCTAGTTTCCACGGAAACCTATTTCTAGAAACTAGTTTTGGAGTCTGAAGTGTCATGGACTCGCGGTAAAGATTACATCCTTAAGATAACTGATATGTAACATTAGCCCGGGCAGGAGCTACAGCAATTTTCAGAGCCGGCGTGGCATTAGGGCAGAATTAGGACAAAAACATTCCAGCTTTATTTTTTGAAGGGGGGGAGTGGGTAATAAAAGTGCTGATAACTTAATGATAACTTAAAAGATAGTTGACTAGTTGAAGACTTGACAAAACTACTCCATCTCCTAACAAGGCTAAAAAACAAGAGGAACTTCTTAACTACTTTTATAAACAAAGTATAAGTGACGCAGTGGCTAAGACGCTGAGCTTGTTGATCAGAAACATTGGCAGTTCGCAGGTTCGACTCCCGAGTGCTGCGTAATGGAGTGAGCTCCCATTACTTGTCCCAGCTTCTGCCAACCTAGCAGTTCGAAAGCATGTAAAAATGCAACTAGAAAAATAGGGACTACCTTGGTGGGAAGGTAACAGTGTTTCTTGCGCCTTTGGCATGCCGGCCACATGACCATGGAGACCTCTTTGGACAGCGCTGGCTCTTCGGCTTTAAAATGGAGATGAGCATCCCCCCTAGAGTCTGGAACGACTAGCACATATGTGCTTTACCTTTATAGGTGATGTTAACAATGGTAATGTAATGGCCCTGGGAATTCTGTTGCTAAGTGCAAGCACAACATCACATAAATGCACTGACTTACAACAGCAGTTCCAGTTGTGGTTGTAAGTGACTTTCACAAAGCCATTAAGCACGATATTATGTAACGTGTATCTTGCAAGTTCCTGTTGGCTTCCCCATTGATTTTGCTTGTTGGAATCCAGCAAGGAAGATTGTAAATGGCAAATCACATGCCTGCAGTATGCTGTGACTATTGTAATTACTAGCTGGTTGCCAGGTGCCTGAATCATGACCCTGTGACCATAGAGATACTGCAACAATTGCAGTGCTCATAAGTCTCCTCATTTGAGAACTATCTGTATTGCCTGTTGTGACTTGTCTCCTGAAAAACACTGGCTAAGTAGAGAGGTTTCTTCCATCACTTTTAATGGACATTTTTAATGGTGAAATCACAGTAATAGTTTGTCTCAAAACTTTGGTGCTATTATTATGCCATAAATTGTTTACTAGAGAGCTCTATCACTGCAAACTGTCTACAGTGATGTGCTAATTTTTTACAGAGTCTTGCCACAGGCTGTCAATTTTTAAACCAACTCCGAAAGTTATGCTTCCTCTTAGCTGAAGAAGAGCTTTTGGTGCAGACATGAGCAAGCAGTAATGTTAATCACAATTCAGCAAAAACACCGCAGGATGTTTTCATTTCCCTCTCTGCTCCTTGTCTGGTCAGTTTGATAAACATTTCATTGCCACTGTTTATCAAACTGAGGTAATTTTTGAAAAAAAAAAAATCGTTGACTGAGGATTGAAAATCCTAAAACTAATCATGTGAATTGCTAATTCACTAAAATGCATACTTAATCATTTTTGATGATTCAGTTAAATAATATCTTGACTTTATATAGGCCATGCATATAAAATAATTATTGATAAATGTGCAAGACTATCTATAACAAAAATAAATTGCAGTGCCAAGCAAAAGATTTCATGGAACAGTTACAAGTTTATTTTTGGAAACAAGCTTATAGTGCCAAACCACACCGTTGTATTTTACGTTTTTACTATTTTTGTCATGCTTAAACAACACATTTTGGATTAATATCAATAATATCTTTTTATGTTAAAGTTTTCCAAAATTGGCTTTCCTGGTTGCACTTGTACTATAGTTTCCAGAATTCCCAGACTTTCCCAGAACTTTCCCATTTTGGAAAAAAATTATAGAGTATCTATAATTATTGAGACCTACTTTATCATTTATTATGATTTATTGGATTTCTATTCACCCTTTCATTGAGGAGTTCGAGGCAACATAGACTATGCTTTCTCCAAAACAACCCTGTAGAATAGATTGCTTCAAACACAAGGGCAGTGTTATAAAGAGAATGAAACATCTCTATTTATTTTGGAAGTCAGAGGTAGTATTCAGCCAGTTCTGACAGGTTCCATAGAACCGGTAGCGATAATTTTGAGAACCGGCAAATACCACCTGATTGGCCGAACACACAACTACGCCCACCAAGCCACACCCACAGAATCGGTAGGGAAAAAATTTGAATCCCACCACTGAAAGTATAGAAGTTATAATTAAGACCACATCTGGTTTTGGTTATCATATTATTAAATAAGATGTTGAGACTCTGGAAAGAGTGAAGAAAAGAGCAACAAAGATAATTAGGGGCTGGAGGCTAAAATATATGAAGAACAGTTGCAGAAATTGGGTATGTCTAATCTAGTGAAAAGAAGGACTAAGAGTGACATGATAGCAGTGTTCCAATATTTGAGGGGCTGCCACATAGAAGAAGGGATCAACCTATTTTCCAAAGCACCAGAAGGCAAGGCAAGAAATAATGGATGGAAACTAATCAAAGACA
>JANHFQ010002607.1:39968-51224 GCA_032468035.1 Aparallactus werneri
TATTATTATTATTATTATTATTATTATTATTATTATTATTATTATTATTATTATTATTATTATTATTATTATCTGAACTTGCATTTTTGGAGTTATATAAGCAGCATCATGGTGACAGGTCTCAAAATAATTTCTGAAAGTTACATGGATAAAATATTTGCAGAAAAGCAAGATCATCCATGACAACAGCCAATGAATACAAAACATACCTGGTTCTTAAAAGGATTTGGGGGCAATGAGATGTCTTATGTGACACATGGGAGATGTTAATTGGATCTCCAGAGATTTTTGTTTCTATCTTAAAAGCACCAAGACAGAGGAAAGCTATCACAATTTAATGCAGCAAATGATGCTCATAGGCATAGTTCCACTTATTTCTTTTACGTAGTTGATATAAAAAACATGGCCCAGCTGCTGTTCCTAAATAAAAAAACTAAGTTGAGTGAAAACCATTTGTTTTGCATTTTGCATCAGCTTCATGCTGATGCAAATAGAAGTTTACTATTTTTGCTATAAACCTATTTTAACCAATCCAGAACCTCTGATTAATTGCCTAAACAGCTATGAAATACATTTGGGGTTTAATGCTGTATATTGAAGTATAAGGTAGTCTTGACTCACAAACATTTATTTAGCAACTGTTCCAAGTTACAATGGCACTGAAAAAAGTGACTGCTTTTTGTACTTATGACTGTTGCAGCTTCCCCAGTCAAGTGATCAAAATATGGCTGTTTGGCAAATGACATGTATTTACACAGCTGTAGCATCCTGGGATTATTGCCATTTTGCAATCTTCTCAGCCAGCTTCCAAAATGCAAAGTCAATGGGGCGGGGTGGGGGGGGAGATGGATTTGTTTAATGACTATGTGATTCACTTAACATCTGCAGTGATGTTGCTTAACAACTGTGGCAAGAAGTGACTCCAGTGTGACTCCCTTAACTATTGCCTTACCTAGCAAAGGAAATTCTAGTCTTACGGTAACTTAATTTTTGTATTGCTTGTTTTTTAATATGTTGTACGCCGTCCCAAGTCCTTCGGGAGAGGGGCGGCATAGAAATCCAAATTAAAAAAAAACTGTGGTAGTAAGTTGAGGACGATTTGTAAAATGTTTTTATTTCAAAGAACTGCACCATATTCTATCCAGCTTAGTCCCTGGTAAGTTTTCAATATCTACATTTTTTTATCCCACCTTTATTCCTTTTATAAATGGCTTAAGTTGGCAAACCTAATCCTCCTTCCTCCCCCTATTTTCCAAAGAACAGCCTGTGAGGCGAGTGGGGCTGAGAGAGAATGACTAGTTCAAAGTCACTCAACTGGCTTTCATTCCTAAAGCAGAACTAGAACTACTGTCTCCTAATTTCTACCTGGGTGCCTTAAATCTCTAGTTTAGACCAAACTGGCTCTTGCAACCTCCGCATTGTTCGGCCTGAACGAGGGGGATTTAGGGGGACTTTCGAAGGTAGAGATTGAACAGGTCACGGCCACGTTCTAGATACCCTCGTGTATGTCCGGTTCCCACTATCAGCCCCGCCCCGCCGGTAGAAAATTGTGCCCTCAGTGGATCAAGAATCCTGGAGAGAGGGACTCCCGGGGGTCCCCATGAGCACACAGGCGCGTGTGAAGCCGGGGCCATGTTTCCTGGTTCGTTATCAAGACCTTCGTATGCTCCAAATCACCCGCCCCCAGCCCGCGTCCCTTACGCAGACCCCGAGGCTGAGCGAATGAGCAGCCGCAGTCCCAGCCGCCGCAAGTGGATTAGGTTAAACCAGCTTCTCCCCCACCCCACGCTCGGGCGAAGGAAGGGAAAGGAGCCGCCCACTTTCCCCCCGGCCCCTCTTCGCGGCTCGGACGGGGACTGGCTGTGGCTCAGGTTGGCCGCCATGGACGGCGGAGTCTGGCGCAGGCCCAGGCCCGGCGCGGAGGCAAGCTGCTCAGCCCTGCCTGGGTTGCCATGGTGACGGGCGGCAGGCAGAGCAGCAGCGGCGGCGTCGAGGCTGTCAGTGAGAGCCAGCCGAGCGAGCGAGCGGCGGAAATCAGGCGCAGGCGTCCGTGGGGGCTGCAGGAGGGGAAGGCAGCGCCGCCGCGGCCGCCATGGACGCGCACTGCGATGGTGGAGAACCCACCGCGCTGGGAGAGCAGCCGCCGCCGCCGCCGCCCTCGGGCAAGCTGAACAAAACCGCCTTCAAATTGTTTAAGCGAAGGAAATCCGGCGGCGCCATGCCAAGCATCTTCGGTGTGAGGAGCGGCGGCAAAAGCAAAAGCGGCGAAGGAGGCGGCGGCGGGCAGGGAACGGGCATGGTGAGGAGCAAGACCCACGACGGCCTGGCCGAGGTGCTGGAGCTGGAGAGCGGCAGGAAAGAGGGCCCAGGGACTGTCGAGAGCGGCCGTGTGGCGGATAGCGGGGACGCCTCTGTAGCCGCCAAGGAAGCTGCCTCTTCCTGCTCGCCCTCGGCCGCGGCGGCAGGCAAGTCGCATAGCTTCTTCTCGCTGTTGCGCAAAAACGGCCGCTCCGACGAAGGCGGCAAAGGCGAGAGAGCCAAAGGGCGCGGGGGCCTCAAAGGGCTCTTCAGCAGCATGCGGTGGCCCCGCCGGGAGAAGCCGGGCGGCGGGTTGAAGGACGACGAGGGCTCCGAGGGCCAGTCCAGTCCCAGCATCCTCAATACGGGCTCCCTCACGGCCAGCCTGGAGTGCATCAAAGAAGAGGCAGCGCCGCCAGGAGCCCCCGCTGACACCCTCCGGACCCCCCTGGTCACTAAGGATGGAGAGCAGCCCACGAGTCCCCTTGCCACTGAGGCCATGGCCACCCCGGACCTGGCACCGCAGCCGGCCCCATGTGGCTCTGGAGGAGAGGAGCTTCCCGGGATTCTGCCCCAGGAGAAAGAGATCCATCCTGAATCCACCAGTAGCGATGGCCAAGAGATCATGGAGGATTCGGCTAAAACAGGTGACCTCCCCGTCAAGTCTTCCCCCCCTGTTGAACCCAAGTATGAACGCAGCCAAGAGACGGCAGCAGCCCCTGACCCTTCCTCTCTTGATCCACCCTCTGAGCCATCTATTGACCGTATTTGTTTGATGTTTGCTGACGTGACTTCACTGAAAAGCTTTGACTCTCTTACAGGCTGTGGGGACATTATTGCTGACCAGGAAGATGACGTGGGCAGCGGCGGTGGCAGTGGTGGAGGTGGAAGTGAGAGGAGTGCCCCTGGGACTGGCAAAGCTGGGCCCTCCAAGAAGCCTACCGGCGTGGTGACTTACCAGGGAGGAGGAGAGGAGATGGCCAGCCCTGAACAGGTGGGAGGTACTCAGGAGTTCTGGGATGTATTGTCACACACTGAAGAGAAATCACAGGGGACATCAGGAAGGAACGAATCCCCTGAGACCTCCAAAGGTGATAAGATTGTCAGGAGAGTTCAGGATGGGTCAGCAAATGGAAAGCACATTGGTCTTAGCCAGATTCCAGTTCACCACCAGAAAGAAGACCCGAAAAATAGAGAAAAGGAGCAGCAAGAAGCCATCCCCAGCGGTGATGAGGGCTATTGGGATTCTACTACACCTGGACATGAAGAAGACAATACTAATAGTATTCAGAAAGAGGTAATTGCCAGGGACAGCTGCAGTGGGGATGCTCTCTATGATCTGTATACTGATCCAGATGAAAACACAGCAACTGTGACTTCTGCAGAAAATATCACCACAGTGACTTGTTGCAAGCCATTATCTCTGATAACAACTACTTGTCCAGTCAAAGCCCATACAACTTCACTCAAGGATTCCAAGATACCCATCAGTATCAAGCATTTTACATCGCCACATGGTAGCCATGGCCAGGATTCCAGTAATAGCTCTCACATTGTACAACACCAGGCTACCAAAAGTGAGACCCCTAGAACAAAAATCCCTGTTTCAAAAGTGCTTGTACACCGAGCCAGTTACCGAAGCTTAGCAGGGACAACAGGTAAAACAGCCACATATCATGAAAGTGCCAAAAAATAAAAGGAAATGATAATGGGCATCCCAGTCTTTTCAGGAACCCTCTAATAAGCAGTTTGGCCTTGATCTCATCTAAAGGAAGACACTTCCATGTGCCCCTTTTATGAATGATGAATGCAAGGGACAAATGCTTCTCAATTCCATCTTGAAATATAATGTATGTGTATGTGTGTGAATATATATGAATATATATATATTCTTTTTGAGCACTTTTAAAACATTTGTATCTGTTTTTCCTGATTCGCTAAAATACTTTAAAGGCCACTTTTCCATGCGTTTTGTGCAAGCAGAAATTTGATTAGGAATAGAACTAATAATGCAAACTTGTATTAAGAAGACAGAGCTGTGGGGGAGAGAGGACCAAATGAAGTTATTCAGTATATGAGCTTTTTAAAAATATGTTTTTGGTTTATATTGAAAATGCTTGCTCCAATACTGTGAGAAAGTGTCAAAAATAATAAAATAGTAGTAACAGCAGTAAAACTTCAGATATTTAATTTGAGATATAGAGAGCGCTGTCTACTGTTAGCAGATTCAGTTGATTAAAAGTAGCTGATTAACAAGTTAGGTGGGTTTCTATAATGGGAAGAGATATTTTTGCTTGCTTTTCTGTCTGCTTTGGATCTGAACTAATATAAATGGATGTTCAAGACATCTAGTGAACTTTCAGATGTTTACATCAATATTTTTCCAATGCATAAAATAATCAGGTTCCAGGGAACTTCCCTACATGTCAAGATAGAGACAACTACAACATTTATACAATAAATTGTACTTCATGTATAAATAGGTGCATAAGTTACTCCTAGTGATACAATTTTAATAATTAAAATGTCTTTCTGTATTTACTAGAGTTGAAGCAAAAATAGTTTTTATAGCTTGGTAATTTTATGGTTCTAAATGTGTGGGCCTTCCCATAATACTGTAAAATAGAATTAAAAAATTATATAGGCTGTACCACCCCAGAATAAAAAGTCTATTGTAATGATCTTGCAAGATGATGCATGCATCAGGGCCAAAGTTCCAGTGGTGTTTTCTTTTTTACAAACCTCTAATTCCTAGGAATTTCTAAGATAGAATATGTTTAGCTTATTAAGGCTGTCACTGCCAACTTGTTAATATTTTCAAAGATAACATATTTAATTTGGGGTATATTTAAAATAGTTACTTCCCTAAAATCTCTATAGTTATTAAATAAAACAACTGGCAAACTCTTAGTCCATCAAGTGTTTTTTTAAATCTCAGGCAACAATAGACATGTTGAGGGCCACAGAATATATGAGTACTACTGAAGTAGTTACTGTACAGTGTTGATATATTTTCAGTAAAGTATCTTATTATATGCCTAAAGACTTATTTTCAAGATAGATAGGAAGGGTAGGGTGTTATGTCAATCCATTTGGAAATCAATGCATTAAGACAGATAGGAAGGGTAGGGTGTTATGTCAATCCATTTGGAAATCAATGCATTTATAATTAAAATTTGCTTTTAAAACCAGATATAGAGTATTAGCTAAAAAAATTAATTACATGACTAACATTTTACTCATTAAGCATTTGTTTAACCTTTTTAGCTTGCATACAGTAAATAAAGATAGGTATACAAAATACACATTGAAAGACTAGAGGCTATATACTAATAAAGAAAAGCAAAAAAATACAAATTTGGAATGTAACAATCGTTTAATTGCTTATATTAATTAAATTATATTGAAGTACTCTGTATAGCGATGCAAAAAACAAGATTTGTTTATTTGTAAAGCTCAAGCTCCAAAAAGTGAATTTAGATACCTGAGAATGGGCCATTTGGGATTTCCCCCTCTTTTTCCCCCTTACTGTGAACAACTGAATCTATAGTGTGTCCAAATGGTGTTACAAAGCTATTTTTTCAAGTAATTTCACTTTCATAAGTAATTTGCTATGCAGAGTAGAAATGGAGGAACAAACACAGCCTATTCCTTTCTGCACGAGGCACATGGAACTAGTTAAGGATGTTTTTGGGATCCTAGCCAGGTTTTTCTACTCATGGGTCATGCTCTAAAGTATGGATGTTCTGTGCTGTAAGTGGACTTTAGGTTTATTATCCCAAACAGCAGCTTCCATGCATTACAGTAAACTGTTTTTGAAATTTTCAAAGGGAATTTGTAATATGTCTAGTTAAGAAAAACAAATATGAGATTAAAGCAAGGGTGATCTTTGGATTCAGCTAATAATGTGTCTTGATTGTAATATTGCATATATAGTTCTGATACTGAACCACTAAGTTCTAGAAAGTAAGAAAACTGTTTCTTGTAGATAATGTGTCAGAAACTTGAGGTGGGTCATGTCATCCATTATCTTGTGAAAGAAGCAAAAATCAAAGCCTTTCTATATTTGTTACGTGGCTGTATATTCAAGCCTGAAATATCCATTCTAAACATGCTTAAACATTGGCAATAGGTTTTGTCATAATAAATGAGATCTCCCATGTAAAATGCATGCTTATTAGAATGTGAAGGCACTATCTGGTGGTATACTTTATATATGGTATTGTCTCAAAATGTATTTGTGGGTTGTTGCAGGTGCACTCCTTATGCAAACCTAATGTATATATGCATGTATATTCCCATGGATACACATACCATATACATACACACATTTCTGAAAGTGCTAAATGGCATGTATATTAATTTCCAAAGGATAAGATCAAGGATATACAGAGCAATTCTGTTCAAATCATTTTGACAGTTAATCACCTTTTCATGAGAAAGGGATTGGTATTTAGTATGATTTTGCTTTAAAAAATAGGATGAAGATAGTGAGTGGCTCACTTTAATTAGGCCCTTCATTGGGAATTCTGCAACTACATCAGATAAAACCATTTTTATTTGTGCTGTAACTGTAATATTTTGGAAGGAAACATGTAAAGGACACAGAACTTTAATGCTAGTAAATATGTAAGAAATGTTTATTCTGTTTTATATCAGTGAAGGGCATGCTCTCCTTTTGCATGCTGTTTAAGCAAGTCTATCACCATGCTTCTTGTTTTATTATAAAAATAGTGAATACATAAGAGCTCAGGGAGCTAAAGTTGCAATGGAAAGAGAACATTGTCATTTGTGAGATGAGTTAATTACAGAACAAAACAGTGGTGCACCAGTTAAAGTGTTAATAATTAAATTTCCTTATTTTTCTTCCAAATTTTCATCATACACATTAGTTTATCTGAAGTATATTTATAAGAAAAAATAATAAATTTAACTATAGATAAATTTCCCTTTCCATGAATAACTGGAGAAATTAAACATATGTTGTCTTTCATTTTCTCATTTTTTTGATTTTTTCATCTTCATCTTGTCTTGTTTCTGAAAATTAATAAACACAGCTCAAGGCGTAATTTATGATTGAAAGTATTCATGATTAATTAGAAACATATAAGTAGTCCTTAACTGATGATGGGTTGCTTAGTGACTTTTCAAACTTACGATGGAGTTTCAAAAAGGGACTTAATGATTCAGATTCATAGTTCTATTGTTGATCACCCTCCACAGTCATGTGGCCACATTTTGGATGCTCAGCAACCAGCCTGCATTTACAGCCTGTTGCAGTGCCCCATAGTCAAGTGATTGCGATTTATAACATTTTTGCCTGAAACTGACATTTACCGTACTTTTGTTTTCTCGGAAAAATTGCTCCGTAGCAAACAATTGGTTCACTTAATGATTGTAGCGTTCACTTAATGACTGCTGCCAAAAAGGTTGTAAAATTGAGCACAGCAAGAACGTTATGACTAAAATTGTGGGCTCAGTTACAGTTGTAAGTTGAGAACTACCTGTATGTGGTTCTGATAAACATACTGGTAACCTATAGTCATAGTCATTTTGTAATGTCAGGATGAGGTTATTATTTCTCTGTTTATTCTGTTGGAAATGCATGATGCTAATAAGGAAAATATTAAGATAGTTGCTGTCTCAACATATGGCTGTGAAGTTAAAATGACTGGCATCTGGCAAAAAAAATAAAATACATAAGGAAGTTAAGAAGGAGTCACTTCTTGTATCAGTTGATATGACCCAGTACAGTAGCAACTTATTTATCTGCTAGCAGTATTTATAAGTTGATGACAATCATTTCTTGAAAAAGATTAATTGAAGCCAATTATTTGTATTCCTTACCATAATAACACAGATCTTTATAAATCATGTAAAAGCCATAGTGTGATTCTATCTTTGAAAGATAAAGTATAGTTGCCATGAAAGTAATATTTATTTAAGAAGCCCTACAGTGTATTGTTCAGATCTTGGCTGGTTCAAATCCAGAGCACTGGTTAATAGCAAGGAGATATAGATAACCAGCCCCTTATAACTGCTTAGTGATTATCTGAATTTTTGCAGTCCATATTTGAATTCCACACTACAGGCAGATGCCATAGTAATAAGGTGCCTATAGGTTTTAGAAGACTGTAAATAACAAATAACTGTCATTACATAAGACTTGTGAATTTGCCAAGCTGTTGCTAGAATTTTAAGACCAGGGCACTTTAAGGAACCAAGAAAATGTGAAACTTGTGTGGAAAAAAAGCAATGGAAAACTTTAGTTACTGCAGAACATAGCATGGGGAAATGTCATATTCTGGTGACACTAAAATTAAAATTTTTGGTGCTGCCTTTGGAATTAGAAGTATCTCAGTCAAATCTTGACTCAATCTGCAATTACACTCCACCTACATGCTGCTACAACCAGTGTCTTTAAAAGTGGTCCTTAATTATTGACAAACTATTATTTCATGCAATTCAGTTTATTCCTATTTACTCTAAAGTAATTCCTACTGCTCAGTGGCCTTAGGCATAGTATTAAGTAGTTAATTATTTTCAAATGTTTAATTTTGCAACTTGCAAATGCGGCTAATTTTTGCCAGGTTCCTTTTATTTTTAAATACATATATATATTTGTATTTTAGAAAAATAAACAATACCTAAGACAGTGCACTGAAAAGCATGCTAAACAAAATTCTGTTGGTACTCTGTATACCCCTCTTAATAGATTAATGTTTGAGGGGGGCAAAGTTAACTTAGAAATTTTGGAAGGAAACAAAAGATTATCATCTTGCAGGCATTCTTTAGAGTTGTGCAGGTGAATCATAGATTCCTGTATTTCTGCAGCCTTAATTGGCTAATTGATTTTTCAAGTCCCAAAGATACTGTATCCTTTAATAATTGTCACTATTTTTATTTGTTAAAGAAGACTTTTATTAAAATTCTATTTGGAATGATGCTTACGCTGTTATCCTATACTTAAAGACTATATTAGAGCAGGCATTTTAATCTCTTTGCACTTATTGTTCACCTAGTACATTTTATATGTTTTTAGAAAATGCATACTATAGTATAGTTCTAATATTTTATATCACATGTTTTTAGGAAACTATTTTCAGAAGGAGGTACTTTTTTCTTTTAGTAGTATGAAATGCCTTGTGCATACCTAGTTTACTCTCATAGATACAAAATTTGTGCTGAAAATGTGGTGTGCATTTGACACAAAGAGTTCATTCTCATTTCAGTTTACACACATTGCTCTTTATTGGCAGAAAGCCACAACCCACTTATTCTACAGCAATTCAATTGACTTTAGTCTGGGATAAATGGGATGTGGATTGTAGCCATCTGCAGTCATGGGAATAAAGCACATGGAATAGATTTAAAACAGGCCCTGCCATTACAAAGCAAATGCACGATTGGTGTCACTGAAGAAGCAAGCTGATTACCCTGTAAACATCCTGACTAGTTTAGGAATGAAGAAAAAGCACACAAAATTGGTAGTACTTTGGTTTATAAATTTATCCTTTGGAGATTCCATTTCTGGTTAATTTTTCATGCCCTCTACTGAATTATTTATTAACACTGAAATGATATTGCATCAAAGTCTTTGAAATATCTGATTCTGAGGATAATTCCAAGCTTCTGTATCAGTGCAAATTGCCATGGTTTTGCCTGGTGAAGCAAAACTACTGGTTAATCTGGAAATTTATGGGATTGCCAAAATACAAGGGAGCTGTCTGATTCTAAACCTGACCTCACTCTGAAGCCTTTCATGCTATTGACAGCATGGTCTCAAAATAATTTTTTTTGTTTTGGATAATGCTTATGAAAAAAGGTTTGATTCCACAATGTAGTGCAGAAGCTATGTTTTGTAAGAAAATAGGATGTATGAGGAACTGCATTATTACTGATAGGAAGGTACATTGCTTTTGTCTTTAGCTGAAAAAGAACATACTTTATCAAGGCTATGTAGAGTAGAAATTGATATATTTATACACTAAATAGTGCAACAATATGGTCCAGATTTCTCCTTTTGTAAACAGACATCACATATGTGCTCATGTGTAATTTTATTCACACTATTCCCATTCTAAGTAGGAGATCATAATCATAAGGTTTTTAAAATATTTATGGAATATATTCTGCTGCAATGGAACAATATGATTTGAAACCAGATGGTGTATACAGTGAAACTTAACACTAAAAGTTGAGAGTAAATTGCATGGAGTTCCAATTTTGTTGTAAAAAATATCTTTTTATGGACCGCATGATTCTGAATGTGGACATGGGGGATTTAACTTTCATCTCGTGTGCTGTGTTGCAGTCCATCCCTACTTTAACTGTATAGAGGAGGGGAAATCAAATATTGTAGCTGAAACTCCAAAATTTTACAAATATAATACTTCAGAAATTTAGGATACCGTAACTCTCACATCTGGAGTCTGGTTCTGGTACTTGCATTCTCAAATAGATGTGAAGAAGGTGCCACCATTTCACCCTGCCCAGTCCCATAGTTAATCTCTTGCCAGAGCTTCCAGTCTTTCAGAAAATCCAATTTGGTCACTTCAAACGTGTTCAATATGTGCCTGATGTTATTGCATTTCAAAAACCCAGGGATTACCGTAGAGCCAAGGCTGGGACTCCTTGTCAGACATGAATTTGGTGGCAAATCTGAACAAATGGTTCGCCCGAACCTGGCCGAAATGGTAGAAACCCACCCCTACACTTCCATAATTGATACCATTTATTGATACTCTTAAAGCCATGAGTTAAGATGATCCCAAAGTTTGCATTTAACTGCTTTTTAATATCCCGTATTTTGGAGTGACCTGATTAATATCACCTACTAGCTGATGACCCGGCCTTGCCCGGGTGTATATTTTTGGGAATGCCATCTTGCTCCCTCCGTCCCTCCCTCCCTTGTCTTCCCCTCCATCTTGCTTCCTTCCTTCCTTCTTCGTTATTTCC
>JANHFQ010002607.1:262759-274949 GCA_032468035.1 Aparallactus werneri
TTTTACTGACCTCGGAAAGATGGAAGACTGAATCAACCTTGAGCCTGGTGTGATTCGATCTCCCAAACTGCTGAACAAGTCAGCAGAGGTAGTCTTCAGTACTGCATTTACCCATTGCACCATCTCAGCTCTCCCTCCGTCATCTCAGCTATCAAGTTATTCTTCCAAGGGCAAAAGACATTTTGTCAAACAATCTATTCATTTTCACCTCCATTCTCAAAATAAATCGTATCCATTGTAAGCTTCAAATGGGTAAACCCATCTCAGTCTCAATCTTTCAATTCTCCACCAGCATGGAAAGCACTCCACTCTTTCAACAATGAGAAGCACTCTCTTTTTGTTCCAATATTGTTCTCTCTCAAAATATCCACCGCTTATAAGAAGCATATGTAAAGGGGGAAAAAATATCCGCCACTTTAAGCAAAGTTTCAGAATCACTTTAAAGGTTACTTATTTATTGGGGTTATTCTCAAAAAAGGAAAAATCTTCTCACCCATGACAACCTCCATTTGCTTTTCACTTTCACTTCACTCCCTTCTGTGCATTCTTTTGTTCAGGTGAATTCCAGCTTCATGGTGGCCATATTTAGACCGCCGCTTGGCCCATCTTTGGCTGGAGATTTCTTGATCCAGGAGGAGAGATGCGGCTCTCCTCGACCTACCAAGAGGTTCCCCTCCACTTCACTCCCCTCTGAGGCGACTATGGCTCCATTTGGAGCCCTCCAACAGGCAAGTGTGGATCGGGACCACGGTTGTTGCGGTCCCCGCATCCAGCAGTGCCAGAACTTCCACCGGAAGCCGGATTATCAGGTGAAGTTGATAACAACCCCTTCTTGCCACAAATGTTGGGCAACCATCCAGCATTGACCCTGGATTAGGAAATTCCCCAGATTATAAACCTTTTCCTTAAGGGAGAGGGTGACCCTACTGAGAAGAGGCATTCCACCCAAATCCTTCAGTCCAGCCTCCATAATCAGCAGTAGCTCCATCTGGTCTGAACTTAGCTTTGGCTTATTTGCTCATATTCAGCACTATTTAGCCATGGGAAGGTTCTTGAAAAGCCCAAACATGAATTCACATGAAAGAAGTACAGCTAGATGTCACCAACATATTGGGGGTATTTGCCACTTTCTGAATAGGACTCAGAAATGAAGAGGGCATCACCAAGCAATAATTCCTTCCTTCCACTTCTTCAGTGAATTAAAATGCAGTTAAAATTATTTAAATCTGCCAAGAGAACCAAAAGTAACAACACTGGTTTCTTGTCTGTCTTGCAGTACAGTCCAAATCCAATTCTGAATCCAGAGAGAGAAATAATAAAAAATAATATCTTTTCTTGAAAAATGTTTGCAGGATTGCACTGAAAGCTGCTGTTCCTTGCGTGAGAGCTTGAAAAAAGCGTTTTGACAATTGGTTGGAATTCTGAATAAAAATTTCTGTGACTGTTAGGTCAGAAAATTGGGTATACAAATAGAAAAAGTCCTGGATAGATGCACATGGGCGAAATAATTTGACGGTTGTTTCTGTTGCTGCTGTATTATTGTTGTTGTGCAAATGTCACAATCTAATCAACTGGATAATGATGCCAAGGATTCAGGTCCTGGCCAAGAATTAAATATTGGAAATCTCGCCACAAAATGTATACTCTTCCAACTAAAGGGACCTTGTGCAAAATTACTGGTGTCAAGTCCAATAAAGTTTAAAATGTCTGAAATCTGGTGAATCTTTTTGGTAATGTAGCATGTGTTTCAGTGACAATCAATATGAAAAGTTATTTTTTCCTCTACCTTACCCTTTTGACTTTAATTTGTAAATCATAATATTTTGTTACTTTCTCCAGTTGTTTTCCAGTAATTCAACTGCCTTCCAGTATTGTCACATCAATGGATCACACATTCTTCCTTTCTATAATAATAGTGTCTAGTTATTACATTCTGACTCGGCCTGTCAATATAAATTTTGAAATCCCACAAAATGTTGATTGCTTTTTATAAAAAACCTTTTCAGACACATGCTTCCAATAGTTTTAGTTTTTGCAAACAATAAAGCCAAATTTTCTACAAAAAATTCCAGTGCTCAATTCTTGCAATGTTATCACAGTCTTGTGGGAGTTGGGCGGCCTAGAAAAATGAAATGATACAGCTACCAATGAGCTAATCTACAAACTTTTTGCTGTTGTTGATGCTTTCTTGGGTTTTCTCCAAAAATAATTTCAAGATAGTTATATGAGAGTCTCCATTTTATCTCTCAAACAATCCAGAAGTAGGCTGAGGTAAGAGTGAGGGACAGGCCCAGGGCCATCCAGGGTGTTTCCATGGACTAGAATTTGAAACTCTGAATCCTATTTCAGTTCTTTAACCACTATATTACACTGGATCTCTATATTATATATCTGGTACATAATAGATCCAGTATGAAGAATAAATGATGGATGGTCGATTTTAAAGGGGTTGAGCTGAGTTTCATCCAAGTGGAAAGAATTCAAGATCAAGGGGAATAAATTCAGATCAGAAGCAGATTCAGCTGTGAATATATAAGTAAATCAAGGTTTCTTCTTTCCCGGAATAGTGAGACCTCATATTACGTTTGTTAGGTTCCTCTGACAGAATTGATATATTAGATCTAAAGTATAATTTTAATTGACAGTAGGTTTCCAAAGTTATTTTCTGGGGAAAATTATACTTTCTCATGTTTCTCCCTGAAAAGAATTCTCCCTGAAAAAAATTGATAGACGGTAAAGTGAGAAGCTGCTCAGTCCTAAGGCTGTCCATTCAGTTTACATTGTTTCATTAAAATGAACTGACTGTAAGTCTTCCATAGCTTAACACAGATCCAGATGTAAATTTGCAAACTTGGATACACACACACACACACAAACGTAGAGAGAGAGAGAGAAAGATTAAATGCAAAGTTGTGAAATTTTAGTTTCTGCTGCCTGTTTCTGCACAATTTGTGGTCGTAAGTTGATGTAGGATGTTCCAGAAGCTTTGGTTCCTCCAGAGACCCTAAAGTTATTGACCAATTATTAATTTTAACACTGGAAAATCAACTCAGCCAAGATTACAAAGGTCCACAAATTCCTTAGTGGTCTTACTGACCATATTTTTTTCTGGAACATTGAAAAAGAGCCAAAAAAGACTGACTTTCCTAGATCTTTTCTTATTAAAAGAAAAAAAACTAGTTTGTTTGTTTGTTTATTTATTTATTTATTTGTCAATCATGAACAAGGTAACAGGTATAGGTATAAACATATACACGAACAAAGAAGTGTATATAGGTAAATGGAAACAGTAAGACAGGGACAGAAGGCACACTGGTGCGCTTATGCATGTCCCCTTTACGGACCTCTTAGGAATGGGGTGAGGTCCTCAGTGGACAGTTTGAGGTTGAAGCTGTGGGGGTTGGAGGCTGTAACAACAGATTCAGGTACAGTACTCCAGGCATTGACCACTCTGGTGCTGAAGTCATATTTTCTGCAATTGAGTTTGGAACGGTTTACCCTGAGGTTGTATCTGTTGTTTGCTCGTGTGTTATTGTGGTTGAAGCTGAAGAAGTCATTGACAGGTAAGACGTTGTAGCAGACAATTTTATGTATATGACTGCAGATCGGACTGCAGGTGACGCAGTTACAATCATTTGTTTAGTAACCATTTAAAGTCATGACAGCATTGAAAAAAAAAAGACTGACCAATGGTCCTCACGATTGTTGCATCTTCCCCATGATCACATAATCTAAATTTGGCTGCTTGGCAACCAGGATGTATTTATAACGTATGCAACGTCCCCGGGTCATATAATTGCCATTTGTGGCCTTCCCAGTTGGCTTCTGACAAGCAAAGTTAATGAGTGAATCCCGCTTCATTTAATGACTATGTGATTCACTTAACAGCCAGCGATTTGCTTATAATGAATGTGACAAAAAAGATTCTAAAATTGGACATGTCTTACTTAACAACCATCTAACTTAGTGATGGAAGTTCCGATCCCAATTGTGATCATAAGTCAAGGACGAGCTGTACAGGTAGTCCTCGACTTACAACAGTTTGCTTAGTGACTGTTCAAAGTTATAACAGCACTGAAAAAAGTGATTTATGACCGTTTTCACATTTAATGACCACTGCAGCATCCCTATGGTCCCCTGCTTTACATTCGGATGCCTGACAACTGACTCACATTTATGACGGTTGCAGTGTCTCTGGGTCATCTGATCTTTGTTTGCAACCTTCTGACAAGCAAACTCAATGGGGAAGCCAGATTCATTTGGCAACCGTGTTACTAATCTACCAAATGCAATGATTCACTTAATAACTGTGATAGGAAAGATTGTAAAATGGGAAAACTCACTTAAATTTCTCACTTAGCAACATAAATTTTGAGCTCAGTTGTAAGTCGAGGACTACCTGTACTTCATGCTGATTCATATATTTTACTTTTTTTATACTAAATTTATAACTAAAATTATATTTATGTGCTTTTTATCCAGGCCTTCAAATTTCTGAAAATCCAGTACATTATATGTATATTATATCTAGCAGAATATAATATACAGAATTCAGAAGTGCTTCCTCTATTTTACGCAGATTTATTTGTTCTTGATTCCATTTCAACATATGCTTCCTCAGCATTATTTGCTATTACTGAATGATACAGAATTCAGTGTTTATCATAAATGTTTACTCAAGAGTGATTTCTCTTCTTTTGCCTTTTATTCTCCTTTTAGAAAGTCCTTTTAACTTTCTGATGGCCTTTTTACAATTCACAACCAGCTTTTTCATGAGTAAATATTTAAACCATAACTCTTGTTTTAAAAGGTCTACTGATGGAGAGTAGATGAAAGCAGCCCTGAAATTTATAGCTAGCTAGGTAATAATCAACTGCTATCAACATTCTCTGATCGTTATTAATGTTGCTATCACATTATATGATCATAGGATTTTAGCCTGGGAAGTCTGTGGACCCAATTTAGCATTCAAGAGCAAACAGTAATTTGTCAAAACACACTGTAATATAGTGTATCAGTGTACATATTTTATTTGGGGAAGTTCTAAGAAATTGAACATGCATACCAAACATTTAGAATTTTGTCCACATAATTATTGTGCTAGTTTTATTTACAATATGCTAAAGTTTCAAAAAACTGGAATAAATTAGTTAATTTGTGAGGCAATTTACCTAGTATTAAAGTATTATAAAAACAGCTTAATATCGGTATTCAGAAATACACATAATTACCTACAGATGTAGGGAAATCTTCAAACAATATATTTCAACTTGATGAGAACAGCAACAGGTTTCATATTACTAAGTCCTGATTGTTGTTCTCCATATGGGATCTTTCATTAAATGCTTCAGTTTGAAAAGCTACTGTTTAACTCTTCCAATTAGCAATGTTATTTTCCACAATATTCCTGCCTTCACTGAGTTGTTAAAATGTCTCTTTCAATTTTTAATTGAAAGAGTGGGGGAGGGGGAGAAAATGCTTCTGTGTGCGTGGCAGGCGCGTGCGTAAACACATACAGCTGCATTTGTGCAAGTGGTGTACGTGGATCCTCATTGATCACACAAATGGAGCTTCATGTGCTCATGCGCCACTTGTGCAGCCCAGTTCCAAAACACAAATGGAGCTTTGTGTGCTTACCCACCACTTGTGCTGTCCAGATTTGAATGGGCTGTAGCCCAGAGAGCCACACCCCACAAGTTGGGGACCCCAGTTTTAAATAAAGACACAGGTAGTTTCCATTAAATTTGCTTCCTTTATTTTCCATAAAGAAGGAAGTACTTCTTGCATGTACTTCCTTTATCTATCATCTATTAGTCAGGTTACTAATGTCAGATATAGTAACTGTACTACATTATGTTTAAAAATAGTATGACTTAAGATCTGCCATACCATGAAAACCATGCCATACCGTGCAAACACCTCACCTATTATAGCAGACAGATGCACAGGGAACAATGCATGGTGCAATAGAGAACTGTCCCATCACACTGGATAACCTTCTATGTGCATGTCAGCTGCTTCAAATAACACATGCATGGGAGATTGCACAGTGCATTAGCAATGACCTCAGTTGATTGTGAGAGCTGAATAGTTCATGAGAGATTATATGGAAAAGGAAAGAACTTTCACCTTGCACTGCAACAATTGAGTACCTGTCACCTCTTGCTTTACTATATAATCCACCATTCCCATCAGCTGTTACAGTAATCCTCAACTTATCCCATAATGGAACCTGCCATTAATGTGCAGGCCATTAAGTGGAGCATCAGGTGCCTCAGTGCTGGGGTAGACCCTTAAAGGGCTAGTACAGGCCCAGGTCAGCCTGCCCCAGGTTTCCCAAGGCTTATCCCACCCTGTCCCTCAGTGTTCCCCAGGCCTTATTCTGCTCTTAAGCTGGCCATCCAGTTGGGCAAAGGAGCAGAAGGGACTGGCACATGGAGGGCATTTACAGTCATCGGACTACCAAGGGGACTTGTAGGACTCAGCCTGCTCCACACCCAGGGCCAAGCAGTGCCTACTTTACTTTTTGAGGCAGGTTTGCAGAGGAGCCTGGCTGATATGATGCAAGGCTCAGCTCTATTGCAGAAATTGCTGGCCTTGTGGCAGCCTTGTGCTTTCTTCTAGCAAGTAGTACTTCTAATGAAAATATAGGGAGCTCTGGTTTTTAAAGGGGGCTTCACAACTCCCCTTAAACCCCCTCATTTAATTCTTTGTAGCTCTCCAGGGAATAATTACGGACATATGGGTAGTCCTGGAGCTATAACATCAACTGGGGAACTGGGATTGATGTTGCTAAGTGATGTGATGGTAAAGTGTGACGTCATCTGACTGCATTGCTTAGTGATAGCAATCCAGGCCATCCAGGTTGTCATAATGACCATGAAAATGCAGTTTAGGTTATAAATGTTCTAATATTTTAATATCAGAAGCACTTACAGTGTGGTTCATAAGGAGGAGGTGGATCACCACAAGGAATACATTCCATATCCTGAAAGCCACCAAGCTTTGTCTTTCTATAAAATCTGAAAGACAGAAGAAAAATATCATATCTGAAAAAAACCAGCTCATTACAGAATTATGCTAATAAAAGTCAATAAAATGATATTGAAACAATACAGGATCATATAAGTTGAGATTAAACAAGTGGTTCAGGTAGTGACACTCTTCTGATGGGCTAGGACAGAGGTCTCCAGCCTTGGGAATTTTAAGCCTGGTGGACAGCAAAGCTGGTTGGGAATTCTGGGAGTTGAAGTCCGCCAGGCTTAAAGTTGCCAAGGTCAGAGACCCTTGGGCTAGGACACCAGTTTAATGGTTTATTGGACAGAAAGACAAGGGCAGTGGTGAGCACAGCAATGATGAAAAATGAGCAGATTCATATCAAGATTTTCCTTTTTCCTAAGTTTTAGGAAGGTTGTTTGTAAAATGGTGAACAGTACTATACAAAACTAAGATGGCAGGAAACCATGTGCCAAATTTTGGCAATCATGACATTGAAATCCGGCACTGCATTCTGGGAAAACAAAAAACCGGGTTCCTAAGCTCACTGATCCAGGAATCCTACAAGTTCAAGCCTTTGGTTTAAAATCCTGATATGAGTTTGGTGAAACTTTTGTTTTGTCATCATTTGTTTTACTATAGCTTTTTGTAACTCACTTCTACTTTGTCCTTTACTTTCATCTGTCCAATTGGAAATCTGATGGGGAACTCACTTGCATTTGCTTGAATGCTAATGCAATTTTTCATGTGATCTGCAAAATTAATTTATTAGACTCTTGGATCGTATTGAGAGGTATAGTCACCAACATAAATTAATCCAACATAAATTAATCACCCCCCCCCCCCATGATTTCCAACCCATCACTGGGAGGTGAGGGAGGGGGAGGGTTATGTGAGCAACTCTTCTTTGGCCATTTTTAAGATCTCCACATTTCCACCTAAAATATGGTATCTCTATCTCTCCTTTACACATATCTGAACAATATGCACTGCATAATGGAATTCTGAAGAAAAGGAAATTTTGCTATCGTGAGATGACTTTTCATTAGAACAGCCTAAGAGCAAGATTTCAGTATATAATCACCTATCAAATCTGGAAGACATGGTAGAAGGAAAATCTCAATTTAGCAGACTGACTTTGATGTAATAGACTTAATACTCAGTGGACAATGTTGTATATCAATTAACATCAATTGTATAATTAAAATTATGATGTAACCCCCCTTTATGGATCACTGCCTTGTCATGGCGAAGGGGCTTGTGTAGCTCAATGAAGCTATGAGCTATGCTGTGCAGGGCCACCCAAAGCGGACAGGTCATAGCAGAGAGTTCTGACAAAATGTGATCCACTGGAGAAGGAAATGGCAACCCACTTCAGTATCTTTGCCATGAAAATCCCATGGACAGTCCCAAAAGGCAAAAAGATATGACCCTGGAAGATGAGCCCCTCAGGTCAGAAGGTGTCCAATATGCTACTGGGGAAGAGCAGAGGGCTAGTACTAGTAGTGCCAGAAAGAATGAAATGAGTGGGCCAAAGCCAAAAGGACGCTCAGCTGTGGTGAAAGGAAAGTCCGATGCTGTAAAGATTTATATTCGATAGGAACCTGGAATGTAAGCTTAAACGGACTCCAGAGGTTGGTAGAGGACAGAAAAGCCTGGAGAAACGTAGTCCATGGAGTCGCGATGGGTCAGACATGACTTTGCGACTAGCAACAACAAATGATGTAAACTGCATCATTTCTTTAATAAAAAAATAAATGCATTTACTATTAATATTGTAAATATTTATAATATTGAATAGACATCTGGAAGCAACAGACATTCCCTCTTCTCAATTTAAACCATGAAAGCAAGTTTTCACTGCAGTATATAGAAACAATTTGACAACTTTAAATAGCCGAGCCAGCCAAAACTGAGAATACAAATTATTTACAGTCCTTCATAATTACTTCTGTAACGTACCCAGGCAAGCAGTCTCCACAAACAGCATTGCTAATGGCAGAACAATTGCTTTTCTGAAATCGATTTACTGAAGCACAGTCCAAACATTGTTTGCATTTTTGAAAGCCCCAGTCCTCTTTGAATCGGTTTGGCCTGCATGTCATGCACTGGGCATCCTCGCCATATCCAAAACCGCATTCCTGTGGGATTAACAAGCACTATTGTGACACTTAAAGAGACATGAATAATGGGAAGCAGCAAAGATGAAATGAGGTCTCAGGGTAATTATTTCTGAAAATAAAAACTTTCTAGAGATAAAATAATCTTTTCAGCAATTCCTAAAGTGCTGTCCATTGTGAATAATCCCCTTTACTTTTATAAGAAATACTAATTTATCCACTTTAACTCAGAAACCTCTAGTATTTGAATGAAAAAGGATTCAGTGGATTCCCACTGCTTCATTATTATAAACTTATGGAAATTGCTGGCATGTCCATCTTTAAACTATGCTAACAATGTCAAAATTTAGAAACTAGCCTGTGAAATCCTTCAAGCAATTATATGAACATCAGAAAAATAATTTTAATATAAACTTGCTGAGCTAAGCTGAAGATATATATGATCAACAAAAATGCTTACAATGATTATTTCATATAAACAATAGAAAAAGCTATATGATTAAATATGTTAAATATAGTGCAAAATTATCTATCTATCTATCTATCTATCTATCTATCTATCTATCTATCTATCTATCTATCTATCTATCTATCATTCTGTAATACTTGGGGGCTCATGTATAAAATACATGAAATTGTACATAATGCAACAAAGTATCATAAAATATAATAGCAGCATAAAATTCTATCAAGTAAAAAATGTGGGAAAACTTAAAAAAATACTAAGATAACCCCACAGTTCCTCTAAAAACTGCTTCCTAATAGGAGCTGTTTATAAATTTGCACAATAAATAAAAATAGTCTATTGCTAGATAATTATCATATAGGCAGACCCAGTTCTTAATAGAAAAAGAAAGATCAGTCTGGTGTCCTGATACTTATGGAGTACTAAAGGGCTCAGTTCTTTTTAACTTCTGTATGAAGCCAGTGGGAGAAGCATCTATCAGTATGAGGTGCAAATTGTTGATGATATCCAAACTGCCACCGGTCTGGCAGTTTGGTCAATGTTTTGATTCAATATCTGAAGATAAGTAGAATCTGAATGAGACGAAAACTAAACTCAAGCAAAATAGTTGTTGTTTGTCCGAAATTCTCTACCTACTCACATGTTATCTTTCCAGGAAGTGATACCAAGACAGGAGACTCATGACTTGGGGATCCTCCTGGATTTCTAGGTATTACTCAATGGGCAAATAGAAATCATGGCCAGCTGGTCCAGCTTCAGTCTTAAATGAAGCAGGAGCATGATCATGTCTCATCTATTACAATGTACACACTCAATGAGGCTGCCTTTAATTTCTGGGAAATGTAGCAATCTGTGCAATAATTTCTATGGGACTCCATGAGCACAATAGGCCTACGCTGTGGCCCTGCATTGGCTTAAGCGAGATGGGTGGCCATACAAATAAAATGTATGTATGAATGAAAGAAAGAATGAATGTTTAACCCTTAAACTATGAAAAGACTTCTCTAGTAAATAATATTGCAACTTCCAAAATAGTTATTTCACAAGTACTCTTTCAGTGTAGAAATATATTTAGTAATTATCATACTTGAAAAATCAAGAGAATACTTTTCAGAGTTTTATAAGAACATACCTTAGATAATTCCATTCCAGGGCCACACTGTTCACACAATATACAGTTTCCATCATGATCTCTGTACTCCTGCTCTCTACACTCTCCAGTTTCACAAATTATAACATTTAACTACAAACAAGAGGGAAGCAGTTAGGATTACATTGTTAAAGAAATGAATCTTTCAATAATCCTATATCAATCCTATATATACTCAGAATTTGCTCCCAAGAAAATACATAGCTACAGAAATGTACTTCGAATTGCTAATCAAATTTGGGAACATATATAACTAGAAGAGGGTTTTTTTTGGGGGGGGGGGGCAGGTTTATACTGCAAGAATGAATGTAAGATAGTAGTTAAGTCTCAAAGGTGATTTTTCAAACAGCAACTGGACTATTTTTCTTTGAGGAAAAACAAAACCAAGAAGCTTCATCAGTTGTGATGGTGGGGGGATGCTTCTTGGATGATAAGCAAAATGTTTTGTTCTTCTTCAAGGAAAAAAAATCCAATCTCCAATCGCCTTTTCAAAAAAGCACCTTTGAGACAACCCATGACCTGAATGGCTGAGAATCTCCACAGACATATAGTAGTTAAAGTATTGAACTAGGGGAGGATGACTTGGTGTGTGAGGGTTACTTGTGTTATCTCAAGGCAACCTATCTCACATGTATTTTGCGGAGATGAAATGTTGCCATTTTAATAACCACACTGGGGCTTCAAAAGATGCAGTGACAAGTTCACTTGTGTGCCACCCCTCCAAATGATTTGTACAGATTGCTTTGTAATTGCAATTTTTAGGCAACTCAGAAATCACACATGCTTATATTATTATGGTGGTTGGTCACACAGCTAGACAGTTGTTTAGACTGGAGTTGGCAATTTTATCTACCTACTGAGTCCTTCCCAAGAACCTGGGATAGGCAGATATTGTTTGCTGGCATTAAAGTTATTGTTGCAAAATGTAAGCTGTTCCAAGGAAAACTGCCTTTTGCAGCTGACTGATGGTGATTTTTGTCAATGGCAATGGTATTGAAGTTGTGCTCTACTGTAGATTTTTTGGGATTGTACCCAAGTCACTTATTACTATTGGTATATCTTTGCTTTCTTTTGCTATAGTCATTCTACTTTTATTTGCAGATTTCGTATTTTGGGATTTTCTTTAGTTCTTTCTCTTCTCTTCTGCTATTTCCATGTATTACCATGTTTTTGTCTTTCTTATCAACAGTTGTTAAATCTGGGGTGTTATGTGGCAAGTCTATTTGAATTCTGATATCCCAGAACAGTTTAGCTTCTTTGTCATTTTGTGGTCCCACCAGTACTTGCTTGCAGGCAAATTGTATTTTTTGTAAATATTACAGTACAACATTATTATGGTTTGTTGCACAGTCAGCCAGATGCACCATTATTATTACTACTATTCAGTAGTGGGATTCAAAAATTTCTCCTACCGGTACTGTGGATGTGGCTTGGTGGGAGAAAAAGTGTATGTTGTAT
>JANHFQ010002607.1:335138-347540 GCA_032468035.1 Aparallactus werneri
AGCGATCTATTTGATGAAAAAGCAGCATGAATATTTTGATAGAGTAAGCACATTATTACATGCCATTTTGTTATGTTACAATAACTACTGATCTCTCTTGGGTTTCTAGCATGCAAGATACAATCAGATAGTATACTTCTACCTAGTATAGAATTAGAAGGCTACCTGGGTGCTCTTTTTGTCATTCATTTGCTTATTGTGTGTGTGTGGAGGAAGCACCACAAAGAAAGACATTATTTGCTTTTGGTTTGATTTATTTTTCTATAAGATTTCCAAATTACTTTTCAGTGTTACTAGCTTTTTTTTGTTGGTTTCATTTCAGGAAGGCAGTGCACTCAGTTGCAACTTCTAAATCCTGAACGATTTGCACGGCTCATCAAAGAAGTTATGAATACTTTATGGCCCAGTTCAGAAATTACAGTGCAGTGGTTTCCTACTTCTGATAAGAATCACCCGCCTGTCTCATGGCTCAAAATGGTATGGAAGAATTTGTATATACATTTCTCTGAAGACTTGTCTCTATTTGATGACCTACCACTTATTCCGAAGACGTTACTAGATGAAGAAGATGCAGTGGATCTTATAAGATTAAGGGCTCCATCTCCAATTATTCTAGATGATGGATCTGAAACGCAACTTCCGGAATTTTTACCTGAGATAATTGAGCAACTTGGTGGGATCATTCTTAAGAAACTGGACCCCTCTATTCAACATCCACTTTTAAAGAAATATATACATCCCCCGTCTCCACATATAGTTTTACAGATAGTGGAGAAGCTTCCCTTACAGAAATTGGTAAATCAGGTTACCTTGTTGCCCACGTCACACAAAAATGCACTTAGAAGCTTCCTTGCTAGTTTGACTGATGTGTCTGAAAAAGAGAAGAGAGTCATTAATGAGCTAATAATATTTAGGAAAATTGAGCAGCCACTTGATGAAGGGAGTGCTTTTACTGCTCTGAAAGTTTGTAAGGTACTGCATCACAATGCCAAACTTCCACCAGATGTAAAATTCTCTGTTTCACTGGTTGACAGCAGTGATGAAGCCACCATTCGTTTAGTTAACAAACTGAAAATAGAACAACTGAAAACTACTGACTGCATAAAATTTATTTTAGAAGACATACAGAATGATTTTTATTCTACCGATGAAGCAATAAAAATTATGCTATGGATTCTAGAAAATTTGACTTTCCTCAAAAATGAAAATGCAGAGGTGCTGGATTGGTTGAAACCATTAAAATTTATTAAAATTTCAGAGGAAAAAATGGTGTCCGCCAGTGAACTTTTTGACCCCGAGGTGGAAGTATTACAAAACTTGTTTTATGGGGAAGAAGAACTCTGTTTCCCTCCCACTATTTTTAAAACTTCTCCAGATATTCTACATGCTCTGAGATTAATAGGCCTAAAATCTGAGAACAGTTTAGAAGAAAAAGATATTTTATGTATAGCCCATAAAATAGAGAAGTTGAAGGACTGTGCTAGTACAAGTCAAGATTCACTGACACAAAAAGCCAGAACTTTGTTAATTATTTTGAACAGACGTTCATTACTGCATTCAGTTGAAACAAAAGCTACATTGAAAAAAATTAAATGGGTTCCAGCTTGCAAACAAAGGCCTCCAAATTACCCAAGTTCATTAATTTGGAAAGGTGATCATTGCTATTTGTGTTCACCACCAGAAATGTGTGATATATCCCAAGCAACTTTAATAGGTTCTTCTGTTCCCCTTGTAGAAAGTGTCCAACCTAGTATTGAAAAATCATTAGGGATCACCATCAAACCTAATATCAAGTCAGTATTAAAACACTTTAAAGTAGTAGTGGACTGGCACAGTTCCAAGAAATTTAGTGATGAAGATTACTATCAGTTTCAGCAAATCTTACTTGAGATTTATGGTTTTATGCATGATCATTTAAGTGAGGGAAAAGAAGCTTTTAAGGCGTTGAAATTTCCCTGGGTCTGGACTGGTAAAACATTTTGCTTGCTATCTCAAGCAGTAATAAAATCGCCACCCGATCTTGATCTCCAACCATATCTTCATAGTGTGCCAAAAACCATGGCTAAGTTCCATCAGTTGTTCATCAGTTGTGGGTCAATTGAAGAACTGACCCCAGATCACGTCTCCATGGTAATTCAAAAAATATATCTCAAAAGCGAACAGTCTCTTTCTGAAGAAAGGAGTAAGCAAAACCTTCACATTATGTTGAATATTATAAGATGGCTGTACAGTAGTCAGATTCCGGCCAGTTTAAATACACCTGTTCCACTATATTGTAGCAAAAAACCTTTTAAACTTACGATGAAGCCAATCCACGAATGCTGCTACTGTGATATCAAAGTGGATGACTTAAATGATTTGCTTGAGGATGCTATGGAACCAATAATTTTAGTTCATGAAGATATTCCCATGAAAACTGCAGAATGGTTAAATGTGCCATGTCTCAGTACTAGGTTGATTAATCCGGAAAATATGGGGTTTGAACAATCAGGCCAACGAGAACCTCTCACAGTAAGAATAAAAAACATTTTGGAGGAATATCCTTCTGTGTCTGATATCTTCAAAGAGCTGCTCCAGAATGCCGATGATGCCGATGCAACACAGTGCAATTTTTTGATTGACATGAGAAGGAATAATGACATAAGAGAAAATCTTTTGGATCCAGGAATGGCGGCTTGTCATGGACCAGCTTTGTGGTCTTTCAACAATTCTGAATTTTCCGACTCAGACTTTCTAAATATAACACGGTTAGGCGAGTCCCTAAAAAGAGCAGAGATTGACAAAGTTGGAAAGTTTGGTTTGGGATTTAATTCCGTTTACCATATCACTGACATTCCCATCATTATGAGCAGAGAATTTATGATCATGTTCGATCCAAACATCAACCATCTCAGTAAACATATACGAGATAAATCTAATCCCGGGATCAAGATAAATTGGAAAAAACAGCAGAAGAGACTTCGAAAGTTTCCTAATCAGTTTAAGCCATTCATAGGAGTATTTGATTGTCAGCTACCTTTGACTGTGGAGGCACCTTACAGTTATAAAGGGACCCTTTTCAGACTCTCCTTTAGAACTCAGCAGGAAGCTAAAGTAAGTGAAGTCAGCGCTACCTGTTACAACACTGCAGATATTTATTCTCTTGTGGACGAGTTTAGCATTTGTGGGCATAGGCTGATCATCTTTACTCAGTGTGTAAACTCAATGGTCTTGAAATATTTGAAAGCTGAAGAAGCCAATCCTGAGGTGGCTCAAGACACTGTGACTATTAAAAAAAACCTATGTCCATCCAAAGCAATTACTACTCCCTTTACAAGCGTTCTAAAGGAAGCTGCTAAACTCATGAAAACTTGCAGTAGCAGCACAAAAAAACTTCCCACTGAATCGCCAAAGTCTTCATGTGTGTTACAAATAACCGTAGAAGAATTTCACCATATATTTAGACGTATTGCTGATTTGCACTCCCCGGTTTTTAGAGGGCCGGAAGATGACACTGTTTCGTTCATTGAAATGGCTAAAACTGGACAAACCAAAAGGCCCACGGATGAACTGCCGCAGAAAACAGTAGATTCTACCACATGGCTTCTGTGTGCTTGCATGGATACCGGAGAAGCCTTGAAATTCTCATTACATGAAAGTGGACGACGACTAGGACTTGTCCCGTGTGGCTCAGTAGGAGTTATGTTATGTGAAAAACAGGATCAAAAATGGACAGTGAAATCCAATTTCTGCAACTTGGGAGAAGTATTTTGCTATTTACCTCTTCGAATTAAAACAGGCCTACCTATTCATATCAATGGTTCCTTTGCCATTACGTCAAATCGAAAAGAAATATGGAAAACTGACACAAAAGGAAGGTGGAACACTGTATTTATGCGACACGTTATAGTAAAGGCCTATTTGGAAGCTGTGGTAGTTTTACGCAACATGGCTATATCTGGTGAGCTAGAAGATTACAATTGCTTTGCAGTGTGGCCTGATCCTGATTCGGTGCATGATGATTTTTCAGTTATATGTCAGGGATTTTATGAAGAAATAGCCCACCCAAAAGGCAAAGAAGGAATCAGAGTGTTCTCTGATGGCTCATCTTGGGTGTCAGTGAAGAACGTCAGGTTCTTGGATGATTCATTGTTGAAACGTCCAGACATAGGAACTGCAGCTTTCAAGATTTTTCTTAAATATCTTAAAAAAACAGGTTCAAAGAATCTTTGTGCTGTGGATCTTCCTTCTTGGGTCAAAACAGGCTTTGAAGAAGCAGGGTGTAAACAAGTATTACTAGAGAATACTTTTTCGGAGAAACAATTTTTTTCTGAGGTATTTTTTCCAAATATTCAAGAAATTGAGGCAGATCTTCGTGATCCTTTAATGCACTATGTACTGAACGAGAAAATTCGTGAATTTTCAGAAATACTTTGCATTACTCCATGCATTCCTTGTTCTCTGACTGAACATCCTCTGGTGGTACCTTCCAGATTGATCCATCCTGAAGGGCGAGTTGCGAAGCTTTATGTTAAAGAAGATGGAAGGTTTCCTCATGGAACTAGCCAAGATTATCTTAATCCAGTAATTCTGGTCAAATTAGTTCAGTTAGGCATGGCTAAAGATGATATTTTGTGGGAAGACTTGTTAGAACGTGCAAATTCTGTAGCAGAAATCAACAAGACTGATCATGCGGGAGCCTGCCTGAGAAGCAGTATACTATTAAATCTCATAGATGAAAAACTTAAAAACAAAGATCCAAGAGCTAAAGATTTTGCTGAAAAATTTCAAATGATACCATTTCTCCCATTTCTCACAAAACCCGTAGGTTTCTCCTTACAATGGAAGGGCTCTGATTTTGAACCTGAAACGATGTTTTCTGCTGTGGACCTTTACACCGTTGATTACCAAGATATACTTTGTCTACTAAAGCCCATACTTAATGAAAATTCTCATTCCTTTAAAGGGTGTGGGACTATTCCCTTGGCTGTCAAAGAATTTTTGGGATTGCTTAAGAAACCAACGGTGTCTATGGTTATAAAGCAATTAAAAGAAGTTGCAAAATGCTTCGATGGAATTACTTTGTATCAGGAAAATATCACCAATGCGTGTTATAAATATCTCCATGAAGCACTACTACAGAACGGAACCACAAAAACAACCATTGTTGAGGAATTGAAAAATTACAGTTTCATTCTAGTTGAAAATGGTTATGTTGACTCCACAAAGGTAGCTTTTCATCTTAATTTTGAGGCAGCACCACATCTTCACCAGCTGCCTAATAAATACAGAAATAATTTTCGCGAACTCTTTGAAAGTGTAGGAGTACGTCATGCTTTTATGGTGGAAGATTTTGCTCTAGTTCTTGAAGTGATTGATCAGGAAAGAGGAGGTAATCCAGTCACAGAAGCAAATTTTCAACTTTGTAGGAGAATCATCAGTGAAGGAATATGGAGTCTTATTAGAGAGAAAAAGCAGGAATTCTGTGAAAAAAAGTATGGAGAAATTTTGTTACCGGATATTCGCCTTGCCCTTCTGCCAGCCAATTCTTTGTGCTACAATGACTGTCCTTGGATAAAAGTGAAAGATACAGCAGTAAAATATTGCCATGCAGACATTCCTAGAGAAGTAGCAGTAAAGCTTGGGACAATACCTAAACGACACAAAGCCTTAGAACGGTATGCATCAAATATCTGCTTCACTGCTCCTGGAACTGAGTTTGGACAGAAAGAAAAATTGACCAGCAGAATTAAAAGTATTCTTAATGCATATCCATCCGAGAAAGAAATGCTGAAAGAGCTCCTTCAGAATGCAGACGATGCAAAAGCTACGGAAGTCTGCTTTGTGTTTGATCCTCGGCAGCACCCAGTTGATAGAATATTTGATGAAAAATGGTCCCCTCTTCAGGGTCCTGCATTGTGTGTCTTCAACAACCAGCCGTTTACAGAAGATGACATTAGAGGGATTCAGAATCTTGGTAAAGGCACTAAAGAAGGCAATCCATGTAAAACCGGTCAATATGGAATAGGGTTCAATTCTGTGTATCACATAACTGATTGTCCTTCTTTCATTTCTGGAAATGATATTCTTTGTATCTTTGATCCTCATGCGAGATATGCTCCAGGGGCAACGTCCATTAGTCCTGGACGCATGTTTCGGGACTTGGATGCAGATTTCAGGACCCAGTTCTCAGATGTGTTGGATCTTTATTTAGGAGGCCACTTTAAACTAGACAACTGCACAATGTTTAGATTTCCACTTAGAAATGGAGACATGGCAAAAGGCTCTGAAATTTCTTCCGTGCCGTGCTCTGACAGGATGGTACAGAATCTTCTAGACAAGCTGCGTACAGATGGCGCAGAACTTCTGATGTTTTTGAATCACATGGAGAAGATCTCTATCTGTGAAATAGAGAAAACAACGGGAGCCCTTAATGTGTTATATTCTGTCACTGGCAAAGTAACCGATGGAGATAGATTGAAACGAAAGCAGTTCCATGCTTCCGTAATTGACAGTGTAACAAAGAAGAAACAGCTGAGTGAGATACCTGTGCAGCAGATCACGTACACTATGGTTACAGAAGACTCCGAAGGCAACCTTACAACTTGGTTGATCTGCAATAGGTCAGGCTTCTCGGCCATCGACAAAGTTTCAAAGAGTGTGGTATCAGCACATAAGAACGAGGATATTACGCTTTTCCCTCGAGGGGGAGTTGCAGCGTGTATTACTCACAACTACAAAAAACCACATCGGGCATTTTGTTTCTTACCTTTGTCTTTAGAAACTGGGCTTCCTTTTCATGTGAATGGACACTTTGCTCTGGATTCTGCCAGGCGAAACCTGTGGCGTGATGACAACGGAGTTGGTGTCCGAAGTGACTGGAATAATAGTTTAATGACAGCACTGATAGCACCAGCCTACGTTGAACTTCTAATTCAGCTGAAAAAGCGTTACTTCCAGGGAACTGACCCAACCATGTCAGTTTTACAAAACACGTCTGTGCACACTATGAAAGACACTTTGAAAAAATTTCTATCATTCTTCCCAGTTAATAGACTTGACTTGCAACCGGATTGGTATTGCTTAGTGAAAGCCGTATATAGCTGTATTCACGAGGAATCCAAACGCCTCCTACCTGTTGTGCGAACTCCGAATGTTGATGGTTCTGATTTGCATTCTGCAATTATCATCACTTGGGTTAATATGTCTACCTCAAATAAAGCTAAGCCATTCTTTGATAATTTGTTACAAGATGAGCTGCAGCACCTCAAAAATGTTGAGTACAACATCACGACTCGTAAAACTGTAGCAGAAAATGTGTATAGACTCAAACATCTTCTCTTAGAAATTGGCTTTAACTTGATTTATAGCTGTGATGAAACTGCAAATCTTTATCACTGTCTTGTGGATGCTGACATTCCCGTGAGCTACGTAACTCCTGCTGATGTTCGGTCATTCTTGATGACGTTTTCCTCTCCGGATTCTAATTGCCACATTGGAAAGTTGCCTTGTCGTCTTCAACAGACAAATTTAAAACTTTTCCACAGTCTAAAGCTTCTTGTTGATTACTGTTTTAAGGACACAGAAGAAAATGAGATCCAGATTGAAGGACTGCCTCTGCTCATTACGCTTGATAGCGTGTTGCAAGTATTTGATTCAAAACGCCCAAAGTTCTTAACAACTTACCATGAATTAATTCCATCGCGTAAAGATTTGTTTATGAACACCCTTTACTTGCGGTACAGCAATATCTTACTTAATTGCAATGTAGCAAAAATATTTGATATCTCCAGTTTTGCTGATTTATTGTCGTCTGTGTTACCAAGAGAATACAAAGCAAGAGGGTGTATGAGATGGAAAGAGAACTTTGCAACTGAATCCTGGCTTAAGAATTCGTGGCATTTTATTGGTGAATCTGTAAATGACAAAGATGACCAGGAAGAGGCAAAAACAACATTTGAAAATGTTATTGAGATCCTGAAGGATTGGACATTGCTTCCAGGCACAAAATTTACTGTCTCCTCTAATCAGCTTGTTGTGCCAGATTGCGATGTGTTGCTTCCTCTCAGCCTTATGCACATAGTTCTCTTCCCAAATTCCCAAACTGATAAAGTTTTCCATGCCTTGATGAAAACTGGTTGTATTCAACTTGCCTTGAACAAAATTTGCTCCAAAGACAATCCTCTAGTTCCCTTGCTGTCAGGACATACAGCAAATATAGATAACCCTTCAAGCATTTTAAAAGCTATACATTATATGATTCAAACTTCAACGTTTAAGACAGAAAAGTTAGCTGAAAATGACTTTGAGGCCCTCTTGATGTATTTCAGTTGCAACCTAAATCACCTGACTTCTGAAGATGACGTAAAAGTTTTGAAATCCCTTCCATGCTACAAATCCATCAGTGGACGATACATTAGCTTATCAAAATGTGGGTCATGCTATGTGCTCACAAGAAGCATTCCCTCCATTGAAGTGGATAAATGGACACAGATAACTTCAGTGGCTTTCCTTGAAGAAAAAATCCACTTAAAAGATTTGCACACTGTGCTAGACTGTGTTCCAGTAGATGATCTTGAAGTTTATTTAAAGCACCTTTTACCAAAGATTGAAAGCCTGTCTTACGATGCAAAACTAGAACATCTGATTCATTTGAAAAATAGGCTTTCTAGCATTGAAGAATCGTCGGAAATAAAGGAGCAGCTGTTTGAGAAGTTAGAGAGCTTTTTGATCATCCATGATGCATGTAATAGACTAAAACCTGCAAAACATTTTTATGACAGGACCGTAAAAGTCTTTGAAGTCATGCTTCCTGAAAAACTCTTCATTCCTCAAGATTTCTTTAAAAAACTGGAACAGCTCACAAAACCAAAAAACCGTGCTGCTTTTCTGACATCATGGGTGGCACTGCTTCGAAACATGGGACTAAAACACGTTATTTCCCAACAGCAGTTACTGCAGTTTGCTAAAGAGATTAGCATGAGAGCCAACACAGAAAATTGGACCAAGGATACTCTGCAGAATACAGTGGATGTCCTCCTTCACCATATATTTCAAGAAAGAACTGATTTATTATCTGGAAACTTCCTTAAAGAATTGTCTTTAATTGCATTCTTGTGTCCAGAACGTGCGCCTGCTGAAATTGTTAGATTTCATCCACAATATCAAGAAGTTAATGGCACGCTTCCTCTTATAAAATTTAGTGGAGCCCAAGTAAACCCTAAATTCAAACAAACAGATGTTTTGCAACTTCTTTGGACTTCATGTCCTATACTTCCAGAAAAAGCCACACCTTTAAGTATCAGAGAACAAGAAGGAAGCAGTCTTGGTCCACAAGAACAACTTGAGCAGGTTTTAACAATGCTTAATGTTAACTTGGATCCTCCTTTAGACAAAGTTATAAATAACTGTAGAAATATATGCAACATAACAACTTTGGATGAAGATATGATAAAAACGAGGGCTAAGGTTCTAAGGAGCATCTATGAATTTCTTAGTTCAGAGAAAAAGGAATTCCGGTTTCAGCTTCGAGGAGTTGCTTTTGTGATGGTTGAAGAAGGCTGGAAGTTATTGAAACCTGAGGAAGTAGTAATAAATCTGGAATATGAATCTGACTTCAAACCTTACCTATACAAGCTTCCTTTAGAACTTGGCACCTTCCACCAACTGTTTAAACACCTTGGCACTGAAGATGTCATTTCAACAAAGCAGTATGTGGAGGTTTTGAGTCGCATATTCAAGAACTCTGAGGGAAAACAGCTCGATCCGAATGAAATGCGTACTGTTAAGCGAGTTGTTTCTGGCCTTTTTAAGAGCCTTCAGAATGATTCTGTTAAAGTTAGGAATGACCTTGAGAATGTGCGAGAACTGGCTCTTTATCTTCCAAGCCAGGATGGTAGATTGGTAAAATCAAGCATCTTAGTTTTCGATGATGCGCCACATTATAAAAGTAGAATACAAGGCAACATTGGTGTCCAAATGCTGGTTGATCTTAGCCAGTGTTACTTGGGGAAGGACCACGGTTTTCACACTAAGCTGATAATGCTGTTTCCTCAGAAGTTGAGGCCTCGCCTGCTCAGTAGTATACTTGAAGAGCAGTTGGATGAAGATTCACCTAAAACTTGTCAATTTGGAGCACTGTGTTCACTTCAGGGAAGGCTTCAGTTACTGCTGTCTTCTGAACAGTTCATTACAGGACTTATTAGAATTATGAAACATGAAAATGACAACACATTTTTAGCCAATGAAGAAAAAGCCATAAAACTTTGCAAGACCTTAAGAGAGGGCTTGAAAGTTTCTTGTTTTGAAAAGTTGCAAACAACCTTGAGAGTTAAAGGTTTTGCTCCCATTCCTCATAGTAAAAGTGAAACGTTCGCCTTTTTAAAGCGATATGGAAATGCAGTGATATTACTCTACATACAGCATTCTGATAGCAAAGACATAAATTTCCTTTTAGCTTTAGCAATGACCCTGAAATCCGCAACTGATAATCTAATTTCTGATACTTCCTATTTAATTGCAATGCTGGGCTGCAATGATATTTACAGAATTAGCGAGAAGCTTGACAGTTTAGGTGTCAAGTATGACTCTTCAGAACCATCCAAACTTGAACTACCAATGCCTGGTACCCCTATTCCATCTGAAATCCATTATACTCTTCTCATGGATCCAATGAATGTTTTTTATCCTGGTGAATATGTTGGGTATCTTGTTGATGCAGAAGGGGGTGATATCTATGGATCTTACCATCCAACATATACATATGCCATAATAGTGCAAGAAGTAGTAAGAGAAGATGCTGAAAACTCCAGCTTTTTGGGGAAGATTTATCAGATTGACATTGGATATAGTGAATACAAAATTGTAAGCTCCCTTGATTTATACAAATTTTCAAGGCCCGATGAGAGTTCTCAGAGCAAGGGCAGTGCCCCATCTACTCCAACAAGTCCTACTGAGTTTCCAGCGCATGGACCAAGGACAATTCCTCCTCTTTTTCCTGGCAGGGAGAGTCATAAATCATCATCATCTTCTAAACATCATTCTCCCAAAAAGGGTAAGGCAAATTCTCTACCAGAAATTTTAAGGGAAGTGACATCAGTGATAGAACAAGCCTGGAAGCTTCCAGAATCCGAACGGAAAAAGATTATAAGAAGACTTTATCTTAAATGGCATCCAGACAAAAATGCAGACAACCTTGATCTAGCCAATGAGGTTTTCAAGCATTTACAAAATGAGATTAACAGATTAGAAAAGCAGGCATTTATCGATCAAAATGCAGACAGGGCATCCAGGCGGACATTTTCATCCTCAGCTTCTCGATTTCAGTCAGACAAATTTTCATTTCAAAGGTTTTATACTTCGTGGAATCAAGAAGCCACAAGCCATAAGTCTGAAAGACAACACTCTAAAGAAAAAAGTCATTCCTCTACTGGCCCTTCATATTCACAGCGTTTTTTTGTGCCACCTACATTCAAGTCTGTTGGAAATCCCGTTGAAGCACGTAGATGGTTGAGGCAAGCTAGAGCAAATTTTTCAGCTGCCAGAAACGATCTTCATAAAAATGCCAATGAATGGGTCTGCTTTAAATGTTACTTATCCACTAAATTAGCTCTGATTGCTGCTGATTATGCAGTAAGGGGTAAGTCAGATAAAGATGTGAAACCGACTGCATTAGCACAAAAAATTGAAGAATACAGCCAACAGCTTGAAGGTCTTACAAATGACGTCCACACACTGGAAGCATACGGAGTGGATAGCTTAAAAACACGCTATCCAGACCTTCTTCCTTTCCCACAGGTTCCAAATGACAGGTTCACTTCTGAAGTTGCCATGAGAGTGATGGAGTGTACAGCATGTATTATTATAAAACTTGAAAACTTTATACAACAGAAGATATGAGAAATGTTAAAGATATGGTGGGATTCATGCCATGTTTTCCACCATTTTTTCAAGCTACTTTTTGGTGGCATGTTCTTGTAGGTATGTCATGTATTCAGTCAGATGCCTTTGTTTAACAGGAATGGAAGTCATTTGTTTCTCCCCAGAGAAGGTGATTGCTATAGCTATGATAAGAGTACATTTCAGTTCACTTTTGTTAGCAAGAAGTAATTACTAAATATGATGGAATAAAATGTGATTTAGTTGTGTAGTTACTGTACTTCAGAGGATACACAGGTTTTAGCAGATTATAAATGTAATAAATATATTCTTTGTTGATTAGGGCAAAAGTAAGTAGTCCTGCAGAACCAGGTAAGTGAATCTGTCCATTACTAGAAAGCAGCAGAGACTAGCTTTATAGCTAAGAAGTGGTGGGCATGTGAACAGTCATGAATCTTTCCGTAGCTTATCATGATTAAAACGTTACCTGTCCAAAGTTGTGCCATCCTCTGCTACTTTGCAACATTTCCATGGTAACTTTTTATG
>JANHFQ010002611.1:43817-58801 GCA_032468035.1 Aparallactus werneri
ACCGCCCTGAGTCCTGTAGGGAATGGGTGGCCTACAAATCACATAAATAAATAAATAAATAAATAAATAAATAAATAAATAAATAAATAAATAAATCCCAAGATTTCAAACTGCACAATCATGGTCACATGATTTCTCCCTGAATGACTGCTTTGCTTAGGAACAGGGCTGCTATTCTCAATGATGGTCACTAAATCAAGACCTCCTCTTACCAGTTATGAAGTTACAAGACAATACTTCAATGCATGTTAGGTGTGTGTTGCCCTATTTCTCTTCCAATAGGGGATAAGCAATGTTGCATCATCATCAATTCTTGAAAAGTTTGGAATTGTTATAATATATAATTGTTATACATTGTTATAATCTTAAATATATATTTTTATAAAATGATGTATGGTTGGAATATGTCACTGGAGAACTTGCCAAGAATGTATAAAGGTGGATCAAATTTATTTTGGAAATATGAACAACAAGAAGGGAAATTTTTATTATTCCTGAAAGATGTATAAAAAAGTCAGAAAGTTTTGAATTCAAATACATACACTAATTCAGAAGAGCTTAAAGATTGATTTACAATCTAAACCAGTGGATTTTCTGTTGGGACTGGTCAAAAAACAGATGGAAAAGTGTAATGGAGCTTTATTTCTATGTATGATATGAAAAATGCCCAAAATTGGAAAAATTAGATATGATCTGCAATGGAGGAATAGATGGTGAAGTTGAACACTGAGATAGACAAATTCACTTCACTGATCATAGAAAATACAATAGCTACGTTTATTGCTGACTGGAAATCTTTTTACAGTTTTTGATGAATAGGTGAAAAAATGAACTTGTGTTTATGGTTTTGATTATTAGAAAAATTGTATTGTAGGAAAATAAAGTCTTATTGTACCATAGATTAAGAGGCAAATATTACTTATAACTTCTGTAATAAAATCAGATGATTTTTCTTTATATGTTCTTTTTTTTCTTTTTTCTGCATTTTGGTTTTGCTCCTCTCTCCCTTTTCTAATTCTAATTCTAATTCTAACAATAATAACAATAATAATAATAATAATAGTAATACTTAGACTTAGACTTAGACTTATATACCGCTTCACAGTGCTTTCCAGCACTCTCTAAACAGTTTTACAGAGTCAGTATATTACAACAATCTGGTTCCTCATTTTACTGACCTCGGAGGGATAGAAGACTGAGTCAACCTTGAGCCTGGTGGGATTTGATCTCCCAAACTGCTGAACAAGTCAGCAGAGGTAGTCTACAGTACTGCATTTAACCACTGTGCCACCCCGGCTCTTAAAAACAAGTAAGTCCAATTGCCTTTTGAAAAAGCATCTTTGGGACAACCATCACATGGATGATTGAGAATGTCCATAGACATTCACCTTTCCTTTGTACTTTTTTAAAAAATGTCAGAACAGAACAGAATAAGAGTTGAAAGGGACCTTGGAAGTCTTCTAGTCCAAGCCCCTGTTCAGCGAGGAAACCCTATTTCAAACAAATGGTTGTCTAATTCTTAAAAACCTCCAATATTGGAGCTTTAACAACTTCTGCAGGCAAGCTGTCCCACTGATTAATTGTCAGGAAAATTCTCCTTAGGTCTAGGTTGATGCTGGTACAGGTAATCCTCTGTAATGTCAGGGAAGAGTCTGTAATAAGAATGGTTTTTAAAGGGGGGTGGAAGAGAAATGAAATAGGTGTTTCACTGACATGGATTAAAATGAGTTCTAGAAAATCCAGGGACTACTCCTGAGAAAATTGCCAAAACTGAGCACCATGGGGATAATTCTAGTTCATAGCATGGGGAACTCCCTGCAGTTTATCTGGAAGAGTAAAGATTCTAAGAATAGGCCTGTCATTTTAAGAAACAGTTGTATTCAGAAGCCTGCTGACCCTTCACATACCATAAAACTGTTGAGTAAGAGCTTTGCACAATGGGTTGCTTTTCCCCCAATGCCTACAACCCATTTTAGAAAAAAACGTTTTGTGACTGATGCAGTCATCCACCACATGGCTAAGCATGAGACAGTTGTATAGTATATAACTGGCTGTAAGAGCAACACTTCTAAAAATAGGAATTGTTTCTCCCGACCTAGGATCCAAAAACACTGGTTGTGCTGGATCTTTGTTTAAGCAGATAACTAAGGGCTAATCTGAATTATGGGTTGCCTAGAGCAGGAGAATGTAGCTTGGTGCTCTTGGACTACAATGCTCATTTTGCCCATGTTGGTTCGGGATAATGGAGAATGAAGTCTAGATGACAGAAGAATGAATTACTAGATGACAGATTGACAGACACTTGTAAGCAGCTTATTACTGCAGGCAGATGGTTGTAGCTGATGTGCATCTTTGGTATTTATACACCTTAAAATTAAAAGCAGTAAATGACATAAAAATGTAGAAGATGATTAAGTATTATATTAAAAGATATGAATATGTGATGATCCATACACATAACACCTTTATACCATGCAACATGTCTAATATGCTGACATTGAGGGGATCCCCTTGTAGGTATAAACAAAGTGTTGAAGATGGTCCTCCAAGATAGACCTTTTCCAATAAGTCAAACTTTATTTCAATCAAAGACAAGTATAGGACAAAACAATTAACAAACTTTTTAAAAGTAAAAAGACTGAACAAAACAAAAGCTAGCAGAATAATACAGATTAGTCTATTCATATCACTGAAAGCTATGCATAGAACTAAAAAAAAAATATCCAGAAAACTGTATAGAAATTAAGGCAGAAATTAAAATTCTAAGACAGAAATAGATTGAAATAAAATAAACTGATATCTACCCATCCTTATTCAATATTGTTCAAGTTAGGTATAGTAACTGTACACCTTGGTTCTGGTGATGTATCTTCGCTGGTCGGCTATTGAGGGATGGGATTAGGCAAATTGAATCTTGTCTTACTGGCAGCATAAAGAGAAGTGGAATCCCTTAGATCAGTAAGCAGAATTAACTGTAATGGCAGATTACTGGGCTGATTTTTCTCCATCATTCATAACTTCTATGTAAGGGTTATTATAAAGGATGAAAAATCCAAGATTGCCAGCCATTTTGATAGCTTTAAGCAATTTAATATACCCCTCTCTGACTAACACTTGTGACACCAGGGCAGGACTTTGAGACTGAAATCTAAGTCACACGCCCAAGGGATGGGTTATCATTTTAGTGACTGTGAATACACAGTACTATCTGAAGAGAGAGAGACATAAAACCATTTACATCCAAAGTCTAAAAGTTCTTCCCTAGTCTTCTCTGCTGGGCCTACATAGATAGCTCCCTAAGATGAAGATACAGATGGCATTGAAGAAAAGAATTGCCAATAAAGACAGCAAACAAATATCAAAAGTGAAGACCTAATATTCCAGCCACGTTTTGGAAATTTTAATCACTATCCAGTTTTCAAAGCAAAGTAGTTATCAGCTTCACAATCAGGAGGCTGTGAGTTCAATCCTAGGTAGAGGTAATTATCCTGCTTGTGCAAGGGGTTGGACTAGATGACCTACAAGGTTCCTTCTAACTCCTGTCAATCTGTGAAATATTCAGTGCTAATTCCAGGTGGAGTCATTTGGTAAGGACAAAAGTGGTTGGTTTTATTCTTAATCCAATATATACTGTATGTTTTGAGATAGGTCTGAATGTGAAGCATCAACTAGATTAACATCACCCAGTGAGTTTCTGTATCTAGGGATGGAGCTGAACCCTTCTTGTCCAGCACCATAATTACCGCATCATGTTTACCCATCTCTAAAGAGGAATTATAATTGAAGGCAGCCCTCTTTTATCTGGTGTCCTTCAAATACACAAGCATCATTGCCCCAGTACTGTTCAGAATTATGCAATGATGGTGCCTGCCAGGAACTGCAGTTCTACAGCATCTAGGTCAGATTCCCCATTCTGGTTATACAAATATATATTTCTGGACCACAATTTTATGAAAACATCCCCAGGGTGCTAGGTTCTGCATGCAATGCCACATTTTGTCATTCACCAGCATTAGTGTCCAAAGGATCCACAGCATGGCTTTTACCCAAGATTATGCTCACTTCTTGCGCAGATTAACTGAATGGCAAGGACAGTGAGCAATGGTGTTAGGGAAAACACCTTGCATCAATTCAGCTCATACTTCCAGGTACGGCATGGTGTATGAAGTAGAAATAGCAGCTTCCACTTGCTGCAGCCTAGAGATATATAAAATGGATGTAAAATGGATGTAAATCCATGAGCTTAGATTTGATGCAGGGCCCTTCAGGCTTTAATTATAAAGCTAAAGATCAGCAACCAATGAATGAATACACGGCCTTTTCACTACACCCCCACAATGCATTACTGTTAGGACATTATATATGAATAGTCCTTGACTTATTCTCATAACTGAGTCCAACATTTGTTGCTAAGTGAAACATTTGTTAAGTGAATTTGCCCCATTATATGACCTTTGTTGCCACAGCAAATCACTGTAGTTGTTTAAGTTAGTAACATAGTTGTTCAGTGAATCTAGTCCCCCTATTGACTTTGCTTATGAGGTAGCAAAAGGTGATCACGTGGCGCTGGGACACTCCAACGGTCATAAATATGAATTGGTTGCGGAGCATCCAAATTTTGATCACATGACAATGGGGATGTTGCAGTGGTTATAAGTGTGGAAAACTGTCATAAGTCACTTTTTTCAGTGCCACTGTAACTTTGAGCGGTGACTAGATGAACTGTTGTAAGTCTGTATAAAGTATGACTCCTAAATCAAAACTCCACTTCAGATAATATCCTGAATACATTTATCCAGGAAGCAATATGGAAATGGTCTGACATCCCAAATTAGCCTATTGTATTGGTATTCTGTGACAATTTCCATTCCAATTAAGCAGCCTAGCTTTGGGCCGGTTCTTCCACTACAACATAATAAATGCTAATCTTATAACGTAATCCAAATTGCAGCAATTCCTTCACAGGTACAGATAGTCTTACTTTACTACTGTACCATAATGGAACCAGAACGTCCATCACCAAGCGATACAGTTCTTAAGTGAGCTGTGCCCAATTGTATGACCTTTTTGTTGTGGTTGATCCCAGTCTTTAATTCAGCTTCCTCCACTGACTCTGCTTGTCAGAAGTATCCTAAGGTTGCAAATGCAGATCACACGACCTTAGTACACTGCAACTGTCATAAATACATGTCTGTTGTCAAGCCTCCAAATTTTGATTACGTGACCATGCAACACTGAAATGGTTTAAAGTGCAAGGAATGGTCATAAGTCACCTTTTCTCAATGCACTTTGAACTGTTAAATGAATGCTTATAAGTTGAGGGCTAGCTGTAATAAATATGCTAAATATGCACATCAATTACAAACTAGGTTTTTGCATTATCTTGCTAGTGAGATGAAGAACAAGCTAATCAGAGAACCAAATTTTGACAATTACAGATGCTCCTTTCATGTAACAATTTAATCACACCTTTTTTTACTACATATCTCAATTACCTGTATGTGTAACAGTTGTATGCAATCATTACCTGGGCAGCTATTGAAACATTCTTAAGTTGTTTAAATTATGAATACAAAAAAGGAGGGGATTTTTCAGAATTTAAAAACCCAGAACTATGTCATATATAAAAAACAGCAAATAAGAAAAGAATGAATTTTAACTGAGCTCAGAAAGCAGTGAAATAAATTAAATGTTTGGGACATAGGGACTTAAATGAGTCATTGCAGCAACTATAGAGCAACTCTCCACCTGGGACAAATGTCTTTCATGCTAAGTTTCTTTAAAAGCCTACCGGTAAATATTGTCAAATTATACAGTATCCTTCACTTTGGTGAATATATCTGAAAGGGCCAAAACATGACAGGAGCTGTGTATCATGAAATAATGAGAATTCATAAGATCATGAAATCCATAAAAATCTTCTGCAGTGCTAATATGCATGAGATTTTAAATGTAAAGCTTTCTCAGGCTTTTAAATCCATAGCCCTCAGGCCTCAATTTTATATAAAGGATGAGACATCAGGGTGCTGCATGTAGCCTCCAGACCCATTTTGTCAGGAAACTAGACTGCACAGCCCAATTAATGCTGTACATACATAACAGATGATACTTTCTTCTGAATAGATTGCACTATAAATTCTTAGATGTCTCCATCAGCTCCCCAAACACAACAAGCCACTCTCAGGAATTATATTAATTAAAACTGCCAATTGGCAGAGAGAGTTTGCATGGATCATACAAATTGATCCTTGTGCCAGGGGGAGATCACAAAAAAACAATAAAAGAACAAGAGGTTTGTAAATCGCGGTAATCACTTCACTGAGCAAATTCTATGAGATAGACACTGCATTTTGCTAGCCAAAACACTGCAAATAAGCCATAATTGGCTATCGTTACATGCACTCTTTGATTGAGAATACATTGTCTTAAAAATGGAAGGTACAAGATATGTGTTCCATGTAACTCTAACAACCACAAAATAGAGAAAGATCAAGAAGTACAGGTAAAGGTAAAGGTTCCCCTCACACATACGTGCTAGTCGTTCCCGACTTTAGGGGGTGGTGCTCATCTCCGTTTTAAAGCCGCAGAGCCAGCGCTGTCCGAAGACATCTCCGTGGTCATGTAGCCGGCATGACTAAATGCCGAAGGCACACAGAATGCTGTTACCTTCCCACCAAAGGTGGTCCCTATTTTTCTACTTGCATTTTTACATGCTTTCGAACTGCTAGGTTGGCAGAAGCTGGGACAAGTAACGGGAGCTCACTCTGTTATGCAGCGCTCGGGATTTGAACTGCCGACCTTTCTGATCGACAAACTCAGGATCTTAGCCACTGAGCCACCGCAACCACAAAATAGGGAAAGAGATCAGGAAGTATACCTTGACCTATTTCTGAGCAATTGACATTGTTTATTTAAAAACAAATGTAATTAAACTGTTTTAAATATTAAGATGCAAAAAAGTAGAGTTTACAAATTCATTCAAGACAGTTCATTCATTATTTTGCAGTAGACAGACAAAAGTTCAATTTCCTTCACAGTATTAAACTGCAAAGTGATGCAAGATATGAAACATACAGTATTTATCTACCATCTCTACTGCTTCTATGATTGAACATAGTCTGGAATCCAGGGGGGAGGGGCTACCTGAGTGGGCAAGGAGGCAGAGGAGCTTGGAATATCTGGTAGAAAAGAAGAGGACCCTTCCTTGCAGTTCATAGAGTATATTTATAGTTATGCAGATAGTCATTTTAGTCAAGCAAGATTCTGTCTGTAGGCAAACAATAAAGAAGCTACTCAGAAGTCAGTCATCATTCTTGTTTTGTGCGGCCTGACATGACTTGCTAGACTACTACTACTACCTGCATAACTACAGATATACTCTGAACTGTTTGGGAGGGCATGTCCTTGCTCTTTTCCTGCCTACCAGACATTCTGCTGTCTTTTTGCCCTCTGCAAAGCAGCCCCTCTCTCCTGAGACTCCAGACTATGTTCAACCACACTTCCCTAATTTATCCCAACAATGCTGTTAGGCAGGTTCGGGCTGAAAGAAAATGCCAGGTTCCAAACTACCATACTTGGGATTATTGTTCTTCCTGGTCCCACATTGTGTGTGTGTGTTGAGGGGGGGGTGGTTAGTAAAATATACACACAACCTAACATTGCAAATGTGAATCAATCACAGTTCTCCCATCTCGTTTGATATTGTTTTCCCACTTTTTAGTTTCACATGAAAGCCCGAGAGACTGTGCTTCACTCTAGAACTGATGCAAATAATTACAGAACAAAACTTAACAGGAATTTTTTTGGATAAGTTGAGAACGAGAACAAACCTAACTACAACCATCACACAAATTAAGTGAGATTATGTTTTTTGTTCTCCTTATGCAATAGAAATGCTTTCCATAGAAGTAGTACTGACTCTTTAAAACAAGTAGAACTATGAAAACTGAACATGGTTTTTCTGTGAATGTTTTTTTCCTACCACGGAGAAAACTGCATATTCTTATGGTTTACTTATCCAATATTTTAGTAATAGAATTGTTGCACAGATCTATTTAATTTGGCTGACCTGTTCTTTTATTTGTTGCTAAATTATATTATCTTTATAGCATATTCCCATCCTGATTTTATAAAGTTTATAAACACTTCAGATTTACAGCAGAAAACAGCCATGCAATATTTTTTTTTAAAAACTACCAGGTAACATAATGTTTGGGAGTTTGAGTCCATTGGACACATATGGCAACAAACAGTATCAACTAGGCTTTTAAAATTTAAAGAAGAAAAGTCAATAGCTAATGTTACAGCCAAATCGTGTATTTTTCTTGCTGCTGATATTCAGAGCAATGGGACACAAGAAACCAGGAACTACAATACCATGTTTAAGATGTATTTTCTGTATCATTATGCACAATTGTCTTTTAAAGCAGCTATGGTGTACCCTGCTTTTCAACCAGAAAGACTTCCAAAGTGATATACAAGTCTTTTATATATATTGTATGAAGTTCTCAATAGAACGCTTCTAACATTTATTTTATTATTTTAGCTATTTGACACAATGTTCTTTTTTAAAAAAACTCTTACAATAAATACCTGGTTTTAAAACATTAAAAGATGTATTTCTTGCCTTTTTGAACCAGGAACACACTGTGAAGAACTGATGATACATGGTAGTAGTCTTACCTGACCTCCACAGGTATGGGAACTGATTAATTCAAATCAGCTATAGCAGATTAAACCGGAATATAAGCAACTGTAACACATAAAAGTCTATGTCACAACTTAGTATTTTTCACCAAATTCTCCTGGTCCAAATCCTCATAATCAGTTCATTAGTTAAAAGTGCCAGCAATTCAAGCATCTTCTAGGTTCCTTTTTCTTATCCCATCTTTTTTTTTTTTTAATGTGGATTATATTTGCATAAGGGATGAGGGAGAAATAACATGAAAAATGCCTGGGTTTTGGTTGCCCTAGTGATACACGGCTTATCAGCATGTTGCACTTGAACATATTATATCACAAAAAATATTACACAATTTATATGATGAACAGGAAGAATCTATAAATAATGCACAAGTAGCTAAAGAGCCTGAAGTCATGGCTTTACTGGTGCTGCATTGCAACTTAAATATTTTTTCTACCTTTCAAATATGACAAGTAACCTGCTGAAATCCTTGATGGTCCAGGAGATTTTCTGAGATGTAAATCCCAATCTCTTTTTGCCAAATCATTTCTCTTTTGTAGCTGGTAAAACTATGCAATGAAACCCTTAAAACAAGGGCCAGCATTTCATCCCTTCTTACTCATTGAATGGGTTAACCACCATACTAAACTAGATTCTAGATCTGACCCGCTTGTTACATCAGATCAAACTTACCATGCTTGATTTCCTAAAGTCAAAATGCACATCCCCACTTATTGCTTTGGAGGTCAAGAGAAAAGCCAGAGATCTCTAATAATTTCAGGACTGGATTTTAAGACTGTCATTCACATTAAAGACCCTTCCTTTCCAGTTCTTCCAGTACAGCTTGGATTCTATGAACTGCCTCTTTCCTTGCCTGGCGCACATTGTCCTGACCACCTGTCTCTACAGAGTCCAGTTCCAACAACTTCTTGGTCAACATTTCTTCTAGCAACCAGTAGTCCTTGTCTGTCTTTTTACCTACAAATTCATCCACTTCTTCTTCCAACAGTTCAATTCCCTCCATAACTTGTTCGATCTTCTCTATTCCAGGCTGCACATTAGTTGGCTCTACATTTATTTTAGAAGCTGATCCACTGTTAATCACAGATGGCTTCTTATGTACATTATCATACAGCTGGGGCTGTGCACTATACTGCACTTTGGGGTTGGAAGCAGATGGCTTAACATCAAGCTGTGCTGGATTGAAGTCATTCGTGGTCCCAGAAGGCAAATTATTGGGTTCAGGAAGATAACCATGTTGGTTAATTCCTTGATCCATTTGGTTAAAAGAGTCCTAAAGCAGAAAAAAAGCAAGTTCAACAACTCCATCAATTCCATTTCCCCCCCATCCTGTCTCAAAAATGCTGCAAAAACAGATCCCTAAGTGGCCAATATTGCCAGCATGCCTCCCTGCATATTTGTAAGATCTGCATGCTCAAGATGTCAGTGCAAAAAAGTTCTAGTACTGAAAGCCACTATGAATGGGACCTGAACTTTGAACCTGTCAGAATGACATCACAATGTGCCATGATCCAATAGCCTAAAACCTAGGTGACCTTCTCATGGATTCTATATAGCACAGTAAGCAGTTTCCCAAAAACAAGAATGTAACAGCTCACTAGACTAAGTGCTTCCTTCCTCACATACATACACAAATGACAACTGGAAACAGCAATGAAACTGTAGATGAACGTGTAAACTCAACAGCTACTACACTGAAGACTTGTAACTTTTAAATCTATCAAAGATGAGCATCCCCAATTACTTTTCCTATCAAGTTTCTTTTTAAAACTTTATTTTATTGTTACCAATTTCTGCAATATCAAAGCATTTCAACTACGATCAAACAAGATGATTTTTCCAGTATTCTACCCAAATGCTCTTAGCTAAATGTTTCTATATCAATATTTGTTGAATATCAATCACATTGCTTTTTTAAATAGTTATCTGCAATCCTACATCTATACAAATCTCCTCTAGATGTACTATAATGCTGTAGTACTCCATTTTTAAAAACATTTAAAGCCTGGATCTGCAAATTTCCTGTTAAATCAGATTTATTTCACACAGTACACCTAATATAAAGCCATGCTTCGTTTCTCAGACAGAGAGCTGAAAATAAATCAGTACAGATTTTTATTTTTAATACGTTTTGCCTTAACTCTATCCCTTCACACTCCAAACATTTTCAGACATTCTTTTTATATTAATTTCCTACTGTCTGTTAGTGACTTTGATAGTACAGAAAGACTCTGTATTTGAAAAATTTTATGTCACTTTCTTGTAATCAGTATGTTTGCACAAAACTGTCTTAATTTTGTTTGGGCTTTTTATTGCAAGTTAGTGACACTTTGACATGTTTATTTTAAATTAAATTACTAAATAATTTATTTTGGTTGGTTACTGTTTTCAACCAGTTTCAATTATATGATATTTCAAAGACACAACCGTAAATTTTCAGCATATTCTTTAATATTTTGCATTATAGGATAAGTAAGTACAGCTAAACTATAAATTAGTATTACAATATATATCAGGATTTTTAAATAAAACAACTGTCCCAAAACAGGTATTTATTAAACAGCTGGTAAAAAGCACCATTTAAAAAATTTGGATTCGATCCAAAAGAGTTAGAGACACTATATGCAGCAGAAACTCGGGTGATGACTGTAATCCGTTCTGAGAATTTGGTCATCACCTGATGTCATGCACGCATGCGCAAAAAACCCCAAAATGGCACGGCATGGAAGGGGGAATCAGCGTGCCACAGCTGTTTGATCATCACCTGAGTACCTGCTCGCGACCAGGTTTTACTGTACTGGGATTCTTCCTATGATATACTTGTAGGGCACAAATCCTAAAGCAGATAAAAATGGAGTTTCTGATCTTGAATAAATAATGCACCAAAGAGAGTATATTTCAAAGACATACCTTAGGATTGTTATTTGGGGGGTGTAGAATAGACACATCACTGCTAGGCCAAGATTCTGCAACATACTGATTCCCTTGCCCTGCTGGGGAAGGGGGCCAACCATAGGGAGGCTGCATTCCATAAACGCCAGGTGTTTGCCAAGTGGCATCTTGAAGTCCTGACTGAGGAGGGGGTGGCCTCTGCTGTGGAATGTTAGGATTGCAATCTCCATAAGGATAGGGTGGGAGCGGAAAAGGTGGGCCCTGCAGGAAAGGGGGATAGAGAGACACTGTTTCTTTAATCGCCCCAGGAAAACTCATCACTTAACAAAACATTAAAAAACATCCCTAGTAGCACTGTTTCCATAGCACTAATTAATACTTTAATAGAAAAACAACATTCCCGTTATCTGTTCATGCTTCAAAAGACCAGGCTCTTTCCTGATGGGCACAGCTGATTATGGTCCATCCATGCGGGGTGTAATACAGCTGAGTAAGTACCGTAATTATTTGCCCTCCCCCATTTTCTTATTCTCATGATCAAGACACATGCCAGCAATTTACAGTAGATGCTTCACAATATCCTGTGTGGTCTCCCCTTCTTTCAGTCTCCGAATGTTCCTTTTCATTTACTGTCTCTACATCTGCCACTTAAAAGGAAAAAAGAAGGGCAGCAATTGAAACAGACAAATAGAAGAGGCAAGTGCCAGGCCTCCCTTAAGCATGAAAGCCAGATGGGTGACACTGTGCCAACCACTCTTTACAGCCCAACCCAACTTATAGGTTTGTTGTTAGGGAAAGACTAAGAGGCAGGAAGATTAAGTATGTTTGTTGTCTTAACATGACCAAATACACACATACACAATGATGATTCATATCAGATATTTACTTGCGGAGGGGAGTAACCTGCTACCTGTCTCCTCACCATGGAACCTTCGGTTGGACAGTCTGGAGGGGGGTAATTCCAGTTTGATGCCGATGGAGCTCTATATATGCTAGAAGTGCCTGTAGAGTAAGTGGCAGGAGGGTGCTCCGAAGAATAATATGCGTTTGACTGTGGGAGAGTGGGATATGGCAGCCCTGCCCCAGGAGCTGGGTATGAAGGTCCATAGACACCATCTGTGTAGGAAGAATCAATTCCCTGAAGGACAAAAAGAGAAGCTATTTGAAATGGGTAGCCTAGCTTAAAGACAAGAATTAATTAGGATATCAATGCCTTATTCCAAGACAGTTCCAGAAGTATTTGCTTAAGGAGCCTCAGTAAATAAAATGACAGCTAGTAAAATTTTTTGGATCTTCTAACTTTTAGTTACGGACAATATAGAACATTGCTTGTAAAAAAGCGAAGAACAAAAAACCCAGAACATATCCACACCAACAGTCAACACCCAGATAAGCAGAGATTAGCAGAGACTAGACAAACAATCAAGCAGAAAACAATACCCCAATCAAGAAATTATCAAGGAGAAAATTTTGTCAGAAGAGAAGCTACTATACATAAAAAGAGAGCAAATCCCACACTCACTTGCACTGATGTTACCAGTTGGGTAATGAAATGTTTGCAAGCAAGCAACCAAGCTCAGAAAGCACCAAGGATTCCGTAGCAAAAGAAGCTGTTCTATTTATTACTGTTATTACTGTTTGCTTGTTTCTGGTAACAATAAAACAAAATGACCCAGTTGGGGAAGATATTAAAATAATTGATACTTCTATATAAAAGAAACTATTTACATAAAACAAGTCCTGTGAACAATGATGACAGGCTAATAAACAATTTGAGACAGATTTTACAAACCATCACTTAGGGCAAAATTTCAGGTGCTTACGTTTTGTGCCCAGGTGACACCTAAATTCTTACACAAAATTTTACATAGCAGAAAACCTCTGAAAATTTATATGCTGCATTAATTTGATCTTTTAAAAAATGTGGTATATACTACCAACTCTCAAACCAGCAGCTTAATTATTCTCCAAGAAGGCATGTCCAGACAAAATGCAGTATGTTGTTCCTATTACTCTACCTGGCCTTGAAGCTCTGATCCAACAGGATATGGATTTGAATAGGAAGCTCTTGGAGATGAATTCCAGTAATTGGGAGCATACCCGGGATAAGGAGGCTGTTCCTACAGGAAGAACTGATACATTTAATTTCTGCAAGTGATTAGGCTAATCTAGAATATTCCTAGAATAGTATATAGCTAACTGTTGCATTCAAGCTGAATGTCATTAAATCAGTAGGAAGTTCAACAGAATGTTGCTAGAAAATCTTCTTGCTAATCCATGGCTCCCAAGCTAAATTCAGCAGTCTGCTTTTAGCAACATGTGAGATTTCTGTTGTAAGATTCTTGTTGCAGAGGATCCTCTGAAAAGTAATGGCTTGACTAGATCATCTCTTGGCAACTGTGTGAGTCTACTGATACAGCTTTCTTGGCTACATTATAGAAATGGTTTGCCTCTAGTTTCAGCCAACTAGTCTTTCAACTTCACAGGGTAGTTTACAACCCTTGTATTCCAGAATTCCAGCCAAGTTGAATGAGGAACACAACTGAGCTCCAACAAAATCCACTAGGCGCTCTGTGCTTTAGCAATGCTAATAAATGCATAAGTTGAGTATGACTTCATTTTAGTAAACATGGAACTGTTTAAGACAATACAAACACACACACCGTGTTTCTCAAAAATAAGACCCGGTATATATAAAGCAAGCACACATGGGCCAATGGTTCCTGATAGAAGCTGCAACTCACAGGTCCCTTGGTTGGCACGCTCTGGGGCTCCGCAGCGCAGGTGAGTTGATTGTCCAAGCAGCAGAGGCAGAGACACGGGGAAGGGGGAGAAGGCAGGGGATCCGGATATGTTATGCGGCCACAGGGAAAGCTGATAATCTGTAGACTGGAGCAGATGGGCGATTGCGGGAGGCTCATCTTCCCTCAGCGGCACAAGTAAGTGGAGGCAGAGCCACTCGGCTTCCCTGCAGCCATTCCAGTGCATCCAGATCCCCTGCCTCTGATTCCGCCTGCTGCTTGCACAAGTACTCACCTGTGCTGCACGGGCTGCTGCTGCTGCTGCTGCCAGACACCGTTGGCCCATGCATGCTCACCACCTCCTATGCTGGCCACGCCCATCCTCTTCACTAGAGCTTATTTTGGGGGGTAGGGTTGACGTGCACACGTCAAAAAAACATGCTGGGGCTTTTTTTCAGGGTAGGTCATATTTTCAGGGAGACATGGTGTGTGATTCAAGTGGAAACTCGCAGACAGGCAAGGAAGTCCTGTTTTATTAATGATACATTAAGACTCATAGGTAAAGGTTCCCTTGCACATACGTGCTAGTCGTTTCTGACTCTAGGGGGTGGTGCTCATCTCTGTTTCAAAGCCAAAGAGCCAGCGTT
>JANHFQ010002611.1:114617-125303 GCA_032468035.1 Aparallactus werneri
GAGTCTTCGGAGAGGGGCGGGGTATAAATTTGATTAAATAAATAAATAAATAAATAAATAAATAAATAAATAAATAAATAATCTGCTTAGCCGGGCATAGATAAATTGTGCCCGTGTGTGTATATACAGGTGCACAAGTTTATATGTGTGGGCTGATTTGGATAGAGTGTATTTAGTCAAGCAGCCCCACATGTTATTCAAATAAGCTTACCAGATTTCCACTTTGCAGGGGTTTCCAAAAGCAATAATATACTGTCAATATTTCTTGTACATTAAGAGAAGCAGAAAGGGTTCAATGTTGTCACAGGCTTTACTTACAAAAAAAGTTCTTTTTCCCCCTTTCAGCTCCTGACTAAAGACCCTAAGCAGCGGCTTGGAAACAAAGGTGAGGAGGCTGTCCAGGTGAAGCAGCATCCATTCTTCAGGACAATCAATTTCAAGCGACTGGAAGCTGGGATTATGAAGCCCTCATTTGTGCCAGATGTAAGTTCTTACAAGTAAGAGTGAGGAATTCAAGGAGAGCGTTAAGAAGACAAATAGATGGGCAAATGTTTTATCTGGAGGGGTGAAGGGTTAAGCCAGTGCCAAAATTTTCCTCTTTCTCCAGTTGTTGTAGTCGTCATCGTCGTTGTCATCATTTTGTATTGAGATATTCGGTGTTGCTTAAATCTATTTTAGGCATGCAAGATTGTTTCTGGGTTTCCTGCTTCAGCAGAGGAGAATTCCCTGGTTTTTAGCAATTGGGAATGTGCAATTTGGGGCCCAAATGTAGAACTCTAGGCGCTTCAGAATGAAAAGGCGGCAGGAAGATTCTTTCAGCCTTGGGCCGTGAACTGGCCAATCTGTGATATTTCAGGCTTTTAGTTCTCTTCTTTTCTTTGTGGGAGTCTTTCAGATCTTGAAAACTGCTATCATATCTCCTTCCTCACCCTAATCATGTCTGGTTTCTTCTGCTTTTTGAAATAGTATTCGTGTCCACATACTCTATCCATCATCCTCACCAGTTCTTTTTCCTTCCCTCCAATTCCAAATCTGTCCCAAAGAAGCTACATAAAAGAAGCAGAAATTATCTTATGGGGTTCCTCAGTATCCACTTTTTGCCTTTTAGTTAGTACAGTGGAACCTCGGGTTGCGAATGCTTCTATTCATGACCAATTTGGTTCCCGAACAAAAATTCCACCCAAGTTTTGAATTGGTTTATGACTCTAAACTCGGTTGGTGAACAAAAACAGTGCAGAAAGATTCCTTTCCGCGCCATTTTCCCTTCCACACATGCGCAGAATTGTCTGCTCATGCGCAGTGAGTGTCGCTTCAGAACGCGACCAAATTGGTTCGTGACCGCAGTCCCAGAATGGATTGCAGTTGCGAACCGAGATAGAAGGAACCTTATAGACCTTCCTAATTCAACTCACAGTTGAGGCCATGGATTTACAAAACCATCCCCAACATATGGCCATCCAGTCTCCCTCTCTCCTTTCAAAGGAGAAGCCCTCCTCCACTATTCTGGCTGGATGGTGGCACTACTTAATTACTGTTATCTTCAGGAAACTCTCCCTAATGTTCATTCTGAATCTTCTGTCTTTTAACTTCAATTTCTTAGTCCCAGCCCTTCCTTTGGCTTTCAAAGGGACCAAATCCATCTTGCACATGACTTGCACATCTGGATATGTAAGTCCTGGAGATGACAAACTTACTGGAATCCTTGTCTTTCCCTTAGCCTCGGGCTGTGTACTGTAAGGATGTACTGGACATTGAACAATTCTCCACTGTGAAGGGTGTCAACCTAGACCAAACCGACAATGACTTCTATGCCAAATTTGCCACAGGCTGTGTCCCAATCCCCTGGCAGAATGAGGTAAGGAAGGAATATACGAATATTTATTTATCTATCAAATTTAGAAACTGCCCATCTCTCTCACAGAGTGCAAATCAGGGAAGAGATTCATGTATTGTAGTTGTACATACTTCTAAGCTAAGAGAAGATGATTGTCAAAACCTCTTGATCTAAGGAGGCACATAGATTTAGTTTGTCCCAAATTTCCATTCTGTCCAGTTGTTTTAAGGATTGTATTATATAGCTTCCTGTTTCCCCACCATTCTTACCAATTGCATCATCTTCTTCCTTTTATCTAGATGATTGAGACAGAATGCTTTAAGGATCTCAACATCTTTGGACCAAATGGCACCCGATCCCCGGATCTGGACTGGAAGCAGTTCCCTGACCCACCCAAGCGTAGCCTCTTGCAGAGGCTCTTCCGGCGCAACGTAAGATCCAATCTTGCTCCTTTTTTGCTATGTATCTTTGCAGCTACCAATCCCATACTTACAATCTTCAATTATACTCAGCCTAATTAAGCAATATAGCAGTGTTGTGCCTTCAGCTTCAAGATAAACTTTAGGTACTTCATATATTGGAGGTTTATTTTTGAATGGACATACTTCCAGGTAACTATGAATATGGGTCTTCTCCAAAGTGGCCAACCAGCAGATGTTGGTCAGACCCCTGCAAGTGATCTGCCATGTCTATGACTAATTTCTATCTCTCGCACTTTTGTTTCCTGAATATACTACTTGGGTACTGCATGGTACTAATACAGTAAAGGGGAGATATTCAACCCATGATGGAATGCTAAAGAGGAGGACTATAGCTAGATTGCATCCTTTTTGCCGGGATGAGATATCATTTAATTGGTAACGGAATTAGTACATTAAAGTATACTTAATTGCTATTGGCTAACATCCACTCACGTAGACTGGGGTGGGATTATTCTATCCTATACTTTCTATTGCTTGAATTATTTTCTTTAGTTCCTGCTTTGATTTTCTACTATCCATATGTATTCAATAAATGATTCCTTTTGAAGAAATTCAGAGTTATTTTCATTCTTGAATATGATGAGGAGTAGATCCTAACAGAGGGGATCTCAGTTTCTGGAACTCTCAGCAATGACCATGCTGGCTGAAGAATTCTGGGAAATGAAGTCCCACATCTGGAAGTTACCCAGATTGGAGAAGCCTGGTATATAGGACCTCTGCCAGAGACTGCAGACTGGAGGAATTTTATATGGCTTGGTGATAAAGCACTGCAGGAGTTCCCAAGTTAGATCTTTGGGTACCTGTTACATCCTTCCTGAAACTCTGGAAAGCTGGTGCCAGTCAGTATGGGCAATATTAGTCTAGACCAGTGTTTTCCAACCATGGCATCTTCCAGATGTATGCAATAACTCCATAAATCTTCAGCAATTGCTGAATAGGAAATTCCTGGAGTTGAAGTCCATACATTCCAGAAGTTGCTGTGATGGGGGAATTCTGGAACAGTGGTCCAAAACTGAATAGGGCAGTTACTTAGGTTCCTAAGTCTTCGGATTCTTCTGTTTGAAGAACAGCATTTCAGTGGTTGAGCAACTGCATGGCACAAATAAGTTCTTGGATTTATTGCTGGCATCTCAGAACAGAACAATGAGAGATCTTGCCTGTTAGTCATGCTAGATAGCAGATTTTTTCCCCCTGCACTCATCTTTTTCCCTCTCTTCATTTTTCCCTGTAGCCAAGTGACTTCACTATCAGCACCAACGTACATTCCAACCTGTCGGCAGCCCCCTCGCCAGCTTGGTCCATGGCACAGGCTCCCTCCTGACCTCTGGAACTAGCACTCATCCTTGCCTTCTCAGGGTTGCCTTAGGCTGATATATGGAAGTCCCTGTCTTGGGCCAGGCTCTGTTACTGCTGGGAGCCAAAGGAACACAGCCTTCCAATCAGCATGGCAGCAATGCTCCAGAAGACCTTTGCCACCTCCTGGTGCTGATGTGGATTGGGAGCATGGAGACTCTTCTTGTCCAGAACCTTGGCTGCTGCGTGTTGACAGGGTCTTCCATCATCTTTCTGTACTTTGACTGCACAGGGAGCATCCATGCCTCTCCCCCATTTTCTTTGTCTTATCACCTCCTGACCCAAATTTCATGGGAGATCAACTGGGGAGATATACCGGAGAAGGGAGGATTTAAAAACAGAAAGAACCACCAATGACACTTGGCGATGGTGGAGATGAGGGCAGGAGTCTTAAACTGGAGAGAAAAAGAGAATGTACAGCTTGGACAAAATTGCAATGGGGATGAGAAAGACTCCCCTCTCTTGTATTGGCATTTCCAGAGACTTGTGGATAAGTGTGTGTTGGTTAGTGTGTGGATGTGTATTGAACTGCTAGCTCTTTGGAGTTCATTCAGGGTTTTTCCAGGGATCTCTCCCGCCCAAACCATCAATTCTACAGCCTGGGACCATTGCAAAACCAGAATACGGAAGAAAATTGAAGAGCAATTGGTTGTCTTTCCTTTAGGACATCCTTTCTTGGCTGGTCATCCTCTAACTGTGCTGGACTGTCCAGCACTTGTCATCCCTTAGCAATACAGCCTTCAGACCAGATTGCTGGGCAGGGTCAACTGGAATCCAGGACATGTGGAAATCCCCATATGCAGAACGCTGCTTTAGAGGCACTCAACAGGAAAAGACAAGAGAGGTGAGATGGATGACATCCCAGCCTGCATAAAGGCTTCAGAGTTCCCAAACTTTGACCTCAACTTGCAGCGTTGAAGAGATATTTTTAAGTCCTACATATTTTAACTTGTATTACAATTGTTTCCATGGGCCTGTCTACTCATTTATTTTATTTCCTTTCCTTTCTGTCTCTGTATATTCCCCCATTCTCACATGACCTTTCCTTTTTCTCTTTATGCCACCCAGCCTAGTTGGTTCCTGATGTATTAAAGCAGATGCAGGGTCTACCCTGATTGTGATCATATGTGCAATTACAATGTAACCAGATAATTTCATCTTATTGGTTCTCAAAAGTCCAACATCCAAATGGGATGACAGTGAAAAGACAGGCTGCAGGTAGACAATTGTCTTTTAAAACCCTCCTCTGCATTGGAAAATAAAAACCTCACTGTCAGTAGAAAAGCAGAATAAGACTGGGTTAAAGTTTTAACCCATAATATTCTGGATTTCTACTTTCAAAGAGAGTCCTCTCACCCTACCCCAAGCACAAGGCTGGAGTTTAGCTTGCTTGCATGGCCCAGTTTCTGACATGCCACGGCCCAGTGTCAGTCTGTGGCCACGGGGTTGGGGACCGCTGCCCTAAGGGGCTTCATTTCAGGAAAAAAGGATCATTTTGTTGCTGCTATTGCTAAATAATTGGAATATTCCCATTGCCTCTTTTCTTTGAAAACGATAGCAATGATGATGTAGAGAGAAATGGATGGAGTGAGCATTTCTCTCTAGGCTTAGAGAAGACGTAAGAGAAGAGTTAGGGTTAGGGACAACAGTGGAGAGGGAAGGGAAGACTCACCATAGGAAATTTTGTTCGCAAATGTCTCCAAACCCAAACAGGAAACAGGGCTCTAGAGCTATGCTGAAGAACAGTGTGGGAGTTAGATACTTACAGCTCTCCAGAGGCAGGTGGAGCACAACTCTGAGCATCTATTACCTTAGCCCTTCCTAGGTGGCCCTATTGGAAATTGTCATTTAACAACTTCTGGACAACTATAGATTTTCTACTTCTAAACAAGGCTAGATTTTCTTTAGCTTATAATATACCTATAATATACTACTTTAGTGCTCCAGTTTGGCTATCTTTCTCACCTTCGCTTCTCTGCCATTTGTTTTTATGATCCTAGGAGGCTGTAAGGATAGGATAATAAATGTATGGACAAAGCTGCTGCTTTCCCTTCAGGCTACCACAATGTGGTGCTCCCTCACTGATTTCTGTGGCTCAGGTTGAGACTGAAACAATGCATCCTTCTAAGATAACCACAGGGAGCTTCCCAAATTCTGAGATTCTCCCTTCCAAAATAATTTGCAAAGGGTTGCCTCTAAATACCCAAGGCCATCACACGTTGCAAAGGTCAGGGGAAGATAGATCTATTTTTACTCAGAATTCCTTCTCTTTATCTTATCACTTGGCTGTTGCATGACCTGCTGAGGGAAGGGCTTGCTCTCAGCCTGGTGCTTTCTTTTTAAAATAGGCAGAGATGTCCTTGGAGTAGGAAGGACTTTCTGGGTGAAATATCAGGGAAACTCTTTCTCAGCAATCAGACTTCAACCTGGGAATTGCCCTCTGATCCACCAGCGGCAGGCATGAAACTTTGGGCTCACCCTTGGCAAGCTGAGCCCCAAAGAGCAGCTTGACCCAGGCAGTGAAGCTCATCTGTTCATTAAATCCCAAGTTTTGGCAAGCCCCGTCTAGAAAGTTTGATTTCTGACTTTTAATAACTGTATGGCAGGCAAAGGATCCAATATTAGAACCAGGGCGAAATTGCAATCTTTGTCTCTGGGTGTGATTCAAGGAAATAGAGACTTCTATTAATGCACAAGGTAAACAACTGAACTTCCTGAGCTGTTGACATTTTTCCACTCCATTACTTTTACTTTTTGGGAATACCAGTTCCTTCTCAGTTGCCCCTCATTAAACTTCAGTTGCCCCTCATTAAAACTGTAGCATGAAGATTTGTTTTAAAACAAAAACAATCTAAGTAAACAGGCATGAAATCTTGGTACAGGGACCACATACGCACTTTGCACCAGGACCCTTCAAAAAATATAAGTGCTACCCCCTGCCCCCTGAAAGTTGCCTGCTTTTTTCCAGGTGCCTGTCTAATGACATTTCACTAAAAGGTCAAGCAAGGGATGTTTGCAAAGAGAAGGAGCCACACAGATGGCCGTGTGGCTTTGCATAGGGGGAAAAATACAGCAGCAAACAGAGGTCCAAGCTTCCTTCCCACCTTCCATTTCTGCGCAAAATCTGACTCCCCCTGTGGATTATTCTACAAAGCTGCCCGCATTACCATTAGAACATGAATGCAGAGTGTTTGGATTGCTTTGACTTTCAAGAACAGAGGTTCTAGAATGAACCTCCTGCTCTAATAGTAACAGGTCAGGCAGACAATGATTCAGGTTGCTGTAAAGAGCTATGGTCAGGCTTCATGCCAGATTGGGCATGGATTTTATGACAAAATGGAACACCCCAAGGGGAAACTTGGATCTATTCGATTAACTCCTTTGTTCAGCCTTTATCAGCAGTCTAAAGTAGGAAGGTCTACCATAATGGGAGAAGTTAAGATTAAATATCTTTGATCTTTCTTTCTGCTCTGTTTAAACAGCTTATCCTCTCTGCCATGTGTTGACAGCATACTTGAGGCAGGGGGCATAGTGTTCATACTAGAAGATGTGCATAAATATTTTCCACATGAAGGAAGATCTGTCCAAATCCAGCATCTTTGAGCAGACATATGGGGCCCAATAATGACCATCCATGCCTGCTCGCCTTCTTAAAGATGCAAAAGATTCCATTGCCCAAATGGCTTTGTACAAGCAGTCCTCAACTTATGACCACAACTGGGACCAGAATTTCCTTTGTTAATCAAGAAGGTTGTCGAATGAGTCATTGCCCAGTTGTATAGCCTTCTGTGCCCCAGTTCTTAAGCAAAGCCAGCTTCCCCCATTGAGTTAGTCATTGGAAGTTGGCTGGGAAGGTCCCAGGTGGTGATCACGTGATCCTAGGATGCTACAACTGTCATAAATATAGGCTGAATTGCCGAGCGCCTGAATTTGGATCAGATGACTATGGGATGTTGCCACTATTCTAAATATGAGAACCAGTTGTAAGTTACTTTTTTCAGCATCTTTGTAACTTTGAACAGTTGCCAAATGGATGTAAGTAAGGGACTACCTGTACGATTTCCACTGTCCTCTAATAAAAGGAAAGACATCTCAGGAGTAACAGAATAACAGAGTTGGAAGGGATCTTGGAGGTCTTCTAGTCCAACTCCCTGCTCAAGCAGGAAATCCTGACCTATACTATTCCAGACAAATGGCTGTCCAGTCTCTTCTTAAAAGCCTCCAGTGATGGAGCACCCACAACTTCTGAAGGAAAGCCATGGGTTAATAGTTCTCACTGTTAGGAAATTTCAGTCCACTGAAAGAATACATACAGTATAGGAGGGTGTGACATTGGACACATTACTCCTACCTTCCAGCATCGACCTATATTTTCATCATATCTTCACTGCAGATCACCACAGGAACACTTCCCTGTTGTTAGCATATTGGCTGGCATAGGAAAAGAGTCTTTATGCAAACTGGTGTTTCCCCTTGATTAGCCAGGTATCACTCAATGTGAAAAAACTTTCTAGAAGTACATTAGTTATTTCAGTGTACAGAAAATGGGACACCTATGAATGTTCCTTACATCTCAAGTCTTACATTCAGCTTAGGTTATCATACAGATTCATCCCACATATCTTACACAGCAGAAATGCCTGGAAGAGTTAAAGAACGTTCAAGTGCAGAATTACTTATATTAAATCAGTTTAATTAGAATACTGCTTTTTGTCTAATGGTTCAGAAGAATGAATGTTAGAAACTGTGCAAGCCATCTCAAGTTTGTATTGTGTTCGACTGCCACTCCTTATTTTCTCCCTCTGTGATGTTTTGACAATGATTTGCCAGAGGGCTTTACATGCTACAGAAACAGTATATATCTTTTTTTCCTGAATTAATTGGAGGTCATTCATTTGTCTAAAAATAATTTATAGTTTAAATTCATTCTTATTCATGAAGTCTTAAATTTAATGTCCTTACTTTTTTTGCTATCTGTTTGTTACACTAATTTAGCCTCTAAGTTCCGATGCCCGCTGATCTTTCTTACCATTTCTTCTACAATGACCTAAAACTGTACAGATTAATGAAATTAATGATGCTGAATGTAAGAGTTACACCAGTAATATTCTAGTATACAAAGAAAAATGCAGAATAAATGGTAACTGTAATTGTGTAACTCATTTTATGTTCCTGGGAAGTTGGCCAAACTTTCACAAAGGCTGAGTTCTATATTCTCATTTTTTTAATTGTGGCATACAATATAGAATAGTTGTCTGTTGTTGGGTTCTCCATAGAAAACACTTAAGGTAGGTTAATTCTAATCTATTTGGCAAAAGGCAAATGGTGGCATATGTGGACCATGGATCCCAGATGATGGTCAAATATTTACACATACCGTGTCTACTGCAGGCAAAATGACACAGACAAACTGGACTGCTAAGGTAAGAGAAAATTTGATCTTCACTATAGAGGCAGTCCTCAACTTATGACCACAGTTGAGCCCAAAATTTATATTGCTAAGTGAGACATTTAAGTGAGTTTTGCTCCATTTTACAACTTTTTTTGCCACAATGGTTCAATGAATTACTGCACTTGTTAAGTTAATAACATGATTGTTAAATGAATGTGGTTTCCTCATTGACTTTGCTTGTCAGAAGGTTACAAAAGGAGATCACATGACACCAGGACACTACAATCATCACAAATATGAGTTGGTTGCCAAATACCTGAATTTTGATCACGTGACCATGGGGATGCTGCAGTACCCAGAAGGGTGAAAAACGGTCATAAGTCACTTTTTTCAGTGCCATTATAACTTTAGTTACTAAATGTACTGTTGTAAGTTGAGGACTACCTGCACTCTCGATTTCCCAGCTGTTCGTAAATGGCTTTTTCATCCATTTTGTACAAACATGAGCTTCTTTCCTTAATCTCATTCATTCACATGGATAACACTCTGCTGCTTCTCTTTGGATCTGACTTGCATTTGGCATCTGTTCAGCCATGCCTTCAAAACAAAACCAAAAAAAATACCTGACAAGATTCCTATGAATCAATGTGTGAATAATAAAGCAATATAACTCTAAATTACAGATGCTTGGAGAAACAGGGAAAAGGTATTATGAGGTCTGCTTGTGAGATTCCAGAGCAGCTAGAGCAGAAGTGGGGAAAATGGGCTCCTTTATGACTTGTGGACTTCAACTCCCAGAATTCCTGAATTAACAGAATAATAGAATAACAAGAGCTGGAAGGGACCTTGTAGGTCTTCTAGTCCAGCCCCCTGCTCTGACAGGAAACCCTATACCATGGGTCCCATCACGTGATGTTTCTCAACGGTTTTTCGATTCACGGAGCTGGGTGGGTTGGCCTGCGTGTGACTCATCCGGCCGATGGACTGCAGTTTAACACCCTTGTCCTATACCAGTGTTGGCGAACCTGTGCCATGCATGCCGGAAGGGGCATGCAGAGCCATTCCTCCCGGCACGTGTGAGGGCTGGAACTGGGCCCTCCCACCAGCTCATGCTCCATAGCTATCAACTTTTGGCTTCTTCAGAAGCATAGCTGATCGTGCGAATCAGCTGTGTTTCTGGCTCGAGATCACGTGTGCATGCACGGGGGGCAGGGGAGTGTTCGAGGGGTCTCACATGCATGTGCGGGAGAGCATGGGGGTTGCATGCGCATGCATGGGGGAGTCATGCACGCATGCATGGAGGTCGCACATGGGGATGTGGGGGGGGTCGAATGTGCATGTGCCCACATATGGAGGGGGGTGCAGGGCATGTAGCCACACATAAACATGCAAGCTCACTTCCAGCACACGAGCCGCAAAAAGTTCACCACTACTGGGCTTGGGGATCTGGATATATGACAAAGCCCATGCAAATGGATATTGCTGATGTTCTAATTTTACTTTGGTTGCTGATTATATGCGTGTGGTTTTTATTATTATACACTTAGTAAGGTAAAGGTTTCCCTTGCACATACGTGCTAGTCATTTCCGACTCTAGGGGGCGGTGCTCATCTCCGTTTCAAAGC
>JANHFQ010002620.1:57616-69744 GCA_032468035.1 Aparallactus werneri
TGATTTTGAAATCCACATAATTCAAAATTTCAGTTAATATAATCTTAAAATTATTCACAGTCATACCCAGTTGGCTTTATACCCCAAGGTGGGATTAGAATTCATGGTCATCCATTTTCTAGCCTGATTCCTTAACCACTATCCCAAAATGGCTATGATGAGGAGTGTACAGCCAATCTATATAGAAGTAGTTTAAGCTATCCTGTGCAGTTTATTTTCAGATCTATTCTACCTATTCAGGCGAATAGCAATAACATTTAGCCTCATGTGTATAGTTTTAAAAATTCTTTAGTTCTTTGTTATCCAAAGAATTAAATCACATGCTAAACTCAACATTGGGAATACGTTGTGCGGTGTGTAGTTTGATATGAATTGATGGGCCAGCAAAAACTGTCTGGAGGTCTTTACTCATATCTTCCGAGTGCTTGAAGAAAAGAGAGAAGTGGTGATGGCTAATTGGAAACAGGTCTTCTGCCAGCCAAGGCTCACTTGTACGTGTCAAAGCAGCACAATAAATTGTTCTGATTAGGGGTTAATCCAGGACATTTTCTGGATTGTGACACTTGGATAAATTCCTATCAAACAAAAGCTAGCTGGAAGGGCATGGGACCGCAATATCTGAGGGAACACTTGGCTCCAGCCTCTCACCGGTCTGTGTTCATAGGGAGGGCCTGCTCCAGGAGCCGTCGGTACGTGAGTGCCGACGGGCGGCCCCCAGGGGTAGGGCATATTCCATGATGGCCCCCGTCTGGTGGAATCAACTACCAAGGGACCTGTGCACCTCCCCTGACCTCTGCTCCTTCCTAAAAGAATTAAAGACTTGGCTTTTTAGACTCGCCGACCTGGATTGAGGGTGGGGTTTTAAATTTTAGATTTTAAATTGTTTTAGCAGGGGTGTTCTATTTAATTCACTTTTAATATAATGTATATTTATTGTTCTGTTTTTAATTTCCCCCTTGTAAACCACCCAGAGTTCTTGGGAAATAGGTGCGGTATATAAATCCTGCAAATAAATAATAATAATAATAATAATGAGTCGGGTCCCGAATTAACTGGGTCAGGTCCATGGCTGTCATGGAAGCCATGAACTCCTGAGCTAACTCAGATGCATCGCCAAGAGGCAGGTTAAAGTCCCCCAGAACCATCAGCCTGGGGAACTCAAACGCCAATGCGGCTAACATCTCCAGTAGCTTAGGCAGGGCTGATGATATGCAGCTAGGAGGCAGGTATGTAATCAACAAGCCCAACTGACCTCTGGCACCCAATCTCAAGCAGAGGGACTCACATCCACCTATCTGAGGAACAGTGACCTCCCGAGGTCTAAGGCCTTCTTTAATAACCACTGCCACCTCCCCACCCCTGCTCTTAGCTCTAGGCTGGATCCTTTTAAAATACTATTTTTAAAACCCCATAAAAAACCCTTAAACCCTGTTTGGATGCATGCCATCTCTTGGGATTTCAAGACCCGTCATCGAGAAAGTTTTTAGAGAGGCCCGATGGCCAGACTTGGGACAGCGGGGAATGTCTCAATTGCCATAAATCAGTCAGGGATTACCACAGCTTTAGAAGGGTGTCTGGGTCAGCAATTACTTCATGGGGCCCCAGGCCTCTCCCACCAGCCCAGGCCCCATGGGGAGACATCACCATACACCTTTTCAGCATTTCAAAGTCTAAGTTGGCCGGTAGACTCTGGACACCACCCCAGGCACCCTTTCACGATGGTTGGTGGCTGTCACGCGATCCCCAGCTGTCCCAAATTTAAAATTAGCAAACTCCTCACAGTCTGGCCACACCACAGATGTTAAGACTAGAAGGCGTAGGAAGCCACCTGCTTAGCCAATCCGCTAAGCCCGGCTGCCGCCACCATGGGTGTTGCCGCCAGACCAAATGAGCTGCCAAGAAGCCACCTAAAACTAGGAAAGAATCACCAAACTGCTGCGATCTGTCAGGTCCACCAGGTCTAGAAGCCTGAACCAAGCCATCACCGCCATCTGTTGCACCATTCATAAAATTTGCCTGTGGCTGAATGGACTCCCAGGAGTCAGCACCAAGTCATCGCACCGCCCCAGTTAAAACCACCGAAAATGCCGAAAACACATATATATATGGTGGGAGAAAAAAGAATACTGGAATTTACAAGATGGATGCCATATAAATACTTCAAAACCTCCTCTCAGAGGAGAACAACAAAAACAGACGTGGGTGTGTGGGGTCTCTAATAATGTTTCAAACTTTTAAGCACAGAATGCTTTTAAGCAACATCCTGAATAATGGGAAGCGAGCTTCCTATAATCGTCTCCTTTATCCTTATCATGCTCTGTATGGACTTGCTTAAGTGGAATCTTGTCCCTATCCCTCAGTGTGACTGTGGTGCTGCTCGACAAAATACTCATCACATTGTGTCCAAATGTCCATAAAGAGCTTACACTGGCCCTATGTCTGATTTTTTTTCGACATAGATGTTGCCGTCGCAGCAGTTCGCCTTCAGAGAAACACAGAAGGCAACTTGCAGCCCTGTCCTTACACCTCCAAAAACTGACAGACTGAAAGGAGGTAGGTGATGTGGGAGGATATAGCAATAGCAATAACAATAGCACTGTATTTATATCAGGGATTTCAGCCCTCAATAAGCGGTTTACAGAATCAGCATATATTGCCCCCAGCACTTTGGGGTCTCATTTTACCTACCTCAGAAGGATGGAAGGCTGAGTCAACCTTGAGCCTGGTGAGATTCAAATTGCAGTTAATTGCAGGTAGCTGCACTCTAAATATAGCACTCTACAGACTGTACCACCACAGCTCTGAAGGAAGTATATTCATTCCAATGAGCCCTGCTAACCTGAAAACACTTTTTTGAAGGTAGCCATGTGCCTTTTGAAGTATGGCCAGACCATGAGAACCTAGAGGTACACAACACCCCCCCCTCAAAAAAAATTCTCCCCAAAACAAGTCCAATGTGTGCATTATTTAAAATGGTTCAATTTCAACTTGAAATACATCCGGGGGGGGGAGGGATCTCCTTGTCACGTAAACCACAATACAATAGTAAACATGAAGAGGTGATCCACACTATGATTCCCCCCTCCCAATCTGCCTCACGAGTCATGAATAGGGGACAGGCTAAGCAATGGAAGACCACATATGGGAGGGTGCGGGGTATGACCTAAAAGCTAAAATGGGTATTGGCAACCCACGGGTCTAGAGCCACATGCATCTCTTTGGGCCCTCTGTTGTGCCTCACTGTCCCATCACTGGCTGGCCCACCCCTCATCCTCCCCTCCCAGTCAATCCTCACCTGGCCTGACAAGGTAATGGTGATGGCAGGGAATGGAGAAGTGGCCGGGGTTGATTCTCCAGTGCCTCACTCTTGCTGGAGCTTCTTTCGGCCCTTGTTGGTGCTGGGCATGTCTTGGTTGCTTGGGAAGATGTGCAACCTGCTGTCCACACTGAGACACTGGCAGTCAACAGAGTATAGAGGAGAATTAGACCAGCTGTCTACAAATTGGAAAAATGTCTCCACAGCAGCCACTCTGTTCATATCAAGTATTACAGTCCCTATACCTCCCAGCATGGGAACAGGGTATCAGAACCAGGGACAGCAGACTGCACATTTTAAACAGGGTTTTTCTGCGGTTTTGCCTAATGGCTTTAAAAAATTGCTTTTTTCTGGAGAAAATTATTTAGAATGGTCTAAAGAGATCCAGATAGTGCTAATGAGGGAAAACACATTAGTTAACGTATGTTAACATGTCAAATGCCATGGACTTCTGAAGTAGAATTAATACACAACAAAGTATACACTATACTATTGGGCTCACTAGACACTGCTTTGTACCCTAGCATCCCCAGTGGGCACTCTGCACAAGAGGTTGGGGTTATAATATATAAATTATTTAACAGTGACAATGTAGGAACCACATGTAGACTATCCAGGGATTTCTACAATGCTAAGTTGAGAACAGGGGGCAACATGGGGGAGCATCTAGGTAGAATTAAGGCCATGAGGCAGACCTGGAGCAGATGGGCCATCGTGTTCCAGAAGAAGCTCTCATCAGCATCATGCTGACTTCATTCTATCCCAGCTGGGCCACTTTCATCATTTCCATTGATGCAATGCCCAAAGACCTCCTGATTATCATCTTTCTGCTCGATTGATTGATGATGACAGAAGGTGCAAAGACAATGCCCCCCGTGCCCTATTTTTGGCCTAGAAAACCTCCCTGAAGCATCTTGGCAGCCAAATAAGGGTTCATGGAGACTCATGAAAGGGGTGGGGGTGGAAGGGGCCAATCAGAGGTGGTATTTGCCAGTTCTCTCAACCAATCAAAATTATCACTACTGTTTCTCTCACACTGGTCAGAATTGGTTGTATCCCACCTCTGACCAAGGGCTTTTAGATTTTGGACTTTGAAGCAAGCAGACGCATTGGATGCATGAAGCAGTCTTTCAAGGAGCTCCACCAGCCTGAGTTACATGTGCAAGTGGCTATGTGTGGAAATGTCAAGGTTGCACAGGAGGGGATTGTACCTATACCTGAACTGGGTATAGAATCAAGAACAACCTGCTGAGCACAACCAGGTTGTGTGAAGATGGTGAATTTGAGTTTAAACTTAAGAAGGGTGGGAGTTATGTAACTCATAAGGGCAAAATTGTGGCGGTATTGTTACCATTAATGGTTTACCTTACTTGTCTCCCAAGGTCAGGGCAAAGATTCCAAATCAATGGAGCAAAGGGCCAGAGAGAGCTGACTCCCAGAGAGAACCTAAAGCTCATCAAGTAACCCCCAAAGTCTGTTGTTCCTGTTAAAGAACCAAAGGTACCTGTTCCCACCAAGGTTGAAAGGGTTAAGGGTGTTTCAGCAGGTAAGTCCCTTCACACAAAATGTGCACATATCCTACACCACAAATTGGGCCATGCTAGCTTCTCTGTCATCCAGAAGATGTAGGAGTTTTCTGAGGGGCTAGACTTAAAGAATTGTGGAGTATTTCTCGATTGTGCCATTTGTAAAAAATCTAAATCTAAGACAACTGCATTCCCCAAGAAATCTACTCATAGTGCAAAATGCATTTTCCAGCTGGTACATAAAGATCTGGTTGGTCCCTTTAAGACTTCATTGGGCAAGAAGCACTGCTTTCTCATGCTTGTGGATGACCATAACAGGTATAGCTATGTCTACATCCTCAAAGAGAAATCTGAGGCATTTGAAATCTTCCAGGACTTTTAAAGCCTCATCAAAATGCAATGCAAGGTGCACATCACTCAAGTACAGAGTGACAGAGAGGCTGAGTTTATGTATAGAAAGTTCCAGGGGTGGATGAGAAAGAAGGGGATTCTACTCCTTAACACAACCCCATGGTTGCCAGCTCAGAACAGAGTTGTTGAATTAAGAAATGGCCTGCAAACCATGATGAATAGTCTCATGGAAGATGCCAATATTGGTAGAGGCTTCTGGGCCAAGGCTATTCTCTTTGCCAACTACATCATAAATAGAACTTGGAGCAGTGCCATTAACCAAACTCCCTACTTTCTAGTCTAGTCTGTGGGAGAAAGCCAAACCTTGCTCACCTTCGCCTGTTTGGCTCATTTGTTTTGTGAACATCTGCAATCATCAAAGAAGAAATGGGGGATGAGGTGACAAGCTCAGGTTCTTAGGCTATGCACTAGGACCTAAGGCCTACAGGTTTTTGGACAATGAAGGCAGAATTGTCATTTCTTGCTCTGCTATCTTTGAGGAAGATGCTAGCTGGTCTAGGATCCATTCAAATGATCCTGGAATTTTCTTCCCAAGAGATGACGTCATCATCCCTGACACACCTGCCAGTGAGATCAACACACCAGCACAGCAGCAGCCTGACTCTCAACCCAAGGAGTGACACTCACCTGTTCCAGATGTGCCTGCCATGCCATCTCCAGAAGTGTCCATGCCTCCTACTTCACCAGTTCCAAAGATTCCTGTGTCATCACCATGAGATGCAGAACCAAGCCACGCAGCGAGGCCCAATGTCTCTCCAGCCATTCCCAATGCATGGAAGCAAGGTCCTCCTTATCTCAAGTGGAGGGACAGCCAGGATGATGCCTTGCAAGCTGATGGCAGCAGAGAATGGCATGTGGTCCAGAGGTCCAAGTGCTCCACCAAGGGAGTGCCACCAAATAAGCATAACATTGGGTACATCACTTCCATTAATCATGTTACTGCTGCACCCAAGAACTACTCGGATGTTCTTCAGCTTCCAGAGAAGAACAGTATAGATGGAGGGAGGTGATGCAATATGAAATGGACAGTTTAAAGATGGCCATGACATTGCTACCATATGAACACTAGGTAAGAGCATCCAGATGCCCCCCACCTTACAACCCACAGAAAGAGGAGGGGTTTCACTTCTGTATAAATAACCTCCTCCCATCACCACAGGTTGCTTGTTGTACCATGCTTTGAACCAGGGCTGACATGCCATTGCATGTCTGCATCTACACCTAAAAGCAATACAGTTAACCTTTGCACTTTTCTTTGTTTTGTTTATTAATAAAGAAGTGATAATTCAAAGCATCTGTTTCCAGCATCTTCTTTGGTTAGGAGCATCTCAACAACCCATTGGGCACCATCCGTTCTCACATACAAGCCATGGTGGAGGCTTCCCTCTTCCTTCCACTCCTCCTCTCACAACCTCCTGGCTGGCTGTGGCAGGGCTGGGATGATGCACATGAGAGGAGAAGGAGGGAAAGGGCAAGGCGGAGGGAAACCATCACTGCGGTTTGTGCTCATTCTTCAGCCAGCCTGGATTTCCAAAAGGAAGAAAGAAAAAGGGATAGCAAAGAGCCCCAAGGAGAGCACACAGGGCTTTCAGAGAGAGTGAGAAGAGACACAGAGACAGGGAGCAAGAGAGGGCAAGATACACACACACACACACACACACACACACACACACACACACACACACAGAGTGATCTTCATCCTCCCCTGTGTTTCCTGTCCAATGAACATTAAGTGTCATAAAACCAGAATGAATCAATATGGTGCCTTCATTTCATGTCTTTGCATTCAGGGCAATGGATAGTTTGAAAGTGTCTTTTGGGGCAGCTTCAATGTCTGTTTTCCACTCAAAGAAAAACTATATGAGATGAAAAATGGCCTCTGAGATTTAATTATCTTTCTATATTATCTCTTTCCAGGAAGAAAAGAAAAGTGAGCGCTTGCAGTATTCTTCTTACTAACAGTAGAGCCCTGCCATCTTCTAAACTGCAAGCTCAATGAAACTCATTGTGACTTGCTCCCTGTAAATAGATTGCAGATAGAGTCCTATTCTGGATGTTCTTATTTATTTATTTGGCTGCTTTGGGAGTTGTCTGTCATTTTAAATAATATATTTCAGTCTCTTCCATTTCTGATTTACCTTGTTTCTACTGTTTCTCTATTGTGCACAGATGCATTTCTTTAAATATGAAAGTGATGTAGAACTGATGCAGCCAGAGCAGTTTTTGGGTGAGCTTTGTTCATTCCACATTGAATTAAGTCCTTTGCTTATTCCATATAAATATTCTAAAGCCCATGAAAGGGGAGAATTTGAATCATTGGAAGAGGACTCAGTGGACTGAATTACTTGGTTCCTATTCACCCTATTTCTCAGGGAGGAAAGGCTATTCATATTGATGAGCAAGCTAGGCAATAAGAGGAGGGATGGATGAACAATTCATTCCATTATATTATTTAGAACAATTCAATAATTTTCCACCTAAACTACAGAAAATATTTTAATTATGTGCTCTCCAAAATTAATTTGGTTTAAATTGGTGCAGGACACTCTGAAGAGACTATTGCCAGACTGATCCCTATAGATAATTGCATTTTATGCTATAAAAATTCCTTACTACAAAAATGCCTAAATAGGAGATACTCATACAAAAATTCCTACAACTTTTCCTATGACCTTTTACTATCAAAGTCATAAACTGATTTGGCAGCAGAGATTGCTCCTTTGAAGACGACAGGCATTTATGAAGCGAACAAAATTAGAAACTTTTTCTGTGTCAAGTGTTTATGTAGAAAATCATTACTCTGTCCTCAGCACAGCATGATCAGGTCACAAATCCTTTTGGAGTCAAAAGCATTGACTAAACTGGTATGAGAACTTAAGGCTTAGTTCCAAGAGTATAGGAAAATAACATTAGATAGCAATCAAAATATATTCATAAATATTCAAGAATGTAACACAAGCTAGCAATCAAAGAATATTTAAAGTTTCATATTTAAAGTTTTGTCTAGTTTTGTTTATCTTAGGTGGCAATGAAGCTATCTCAAGATCTGTTTCCAAAGACTTGGGGGTTGATGATGAAATGATTAGCCCATTGTACTTATGTGTCTCACCAAGGACAGGACAAAACAAAGTGCGCCCAAGTATAAGAGAACAAAATAAATGGTTACTTAATTTGTATGCTACCATACTGAACCATTTCATGAAACATAAAATTATAAAGAGTTCTCTATACCATGCAGCTAAGTTAAAGAAGGATAGTATTTACTACCTCCTCACTGATCATCCACTACAAATAGATGGGCGAAGATATTTCTGGACTAGGACTTTGGGGAAAAACATGTGACAACCTGAGGCCATGTTTATCATTTAATGTTTTAAGTACTGCCACCAACAGATGTTTGAGAACTTTTTTTGTTATTCTACCATAGCAGACAGATGACAAAAGCAGAATTTTTGGCATTGGACACCATCTGGCTGACAGGATAGATTGCACTCTGTTTGTAAGTGTAATCAAGCAGTTTGAGCTGACTTGGAGTTCCTTGATATAAGCCAGCAAGTGATGTCATATTTGTTTGTTTGTTTGTTTGTTTGTTTGTTTGTTTATCACTCATATTTAAGATAACAGATATAGGTGAACAAAAACATGAACAAAGAAGTATATATAGATAAATGGAGACATTAAGACAGGGACAGTAGGCACGCTGGTGCGCTTGACTAACCCAGTCTGGGGACAGAAGCTAAGTTGATTTAGATCTGTTTTATTCTGGGAGTTGTCAGGTGCAAAAGATCAGGACAATCCGTTAACCTGCAGCACAGAAGATTAATTGAAGCCTATATATAATAATCTAATCAATTAAAGTTAATCATTCAATTGGCACCAGATAAGGATCAATGGAATTCAGGAGAGGTTGACTTGGCCCATTTGGGGGAACATAATGCCTCCTATGCTTAACTCCGCCTACTATCTCTGCTTGCTTTTCTCCTACAGGAGTTCTCCAAGGAATACTAAAGCTATAGGTTTGAGATGAAAGTTGAAAGCAAATCCCAGAAGAAAGCCATTTTCATAGACACATCAATGAGGTCACTGGGAATTGAGCTCAATTTGAGGATTTTCGTTTCTAGAAAACATTGCAGTATGTCATCTGATTAATAATTTCTGACCATGATTTCTTATAATGAAAAGTTAGCTAACTTTGCTCTCTGTAGGCTGTTATTTTAGACAAAACAGGACTTTCTGTTTACTAAGCCCATCCACTGTTATCTTCATCAGCAAGGATGGTTGTGTTTAAAAACTAACATGAGGATAGTGGTGATGTTGCTGTCAAATTGTTCAACCATAGTACAAAATTTATGACAGCATCTATTCCTGAGGGGTGGGAAATCCATTACTCCTTTCCACCAGGATGTGACCTTTTTTAAAAAAGAAAAAAGGAGGTTATCCAGCTATAAAATTTTTTAAAAAGAGGAGTTTCTGTACTAGTTAGAGGTTTCTCCCTTAAAACCATTTCAACAAGGTGTAAAGTGAAATGCCCCATTTGCAGTTTGGTTCTCCCACCCCAATTTTTCTGTCTGACAGAAGGGCATGAAGTATGTGTTGCATTTTGAAGTGGGTCATCTGTGGGAGTTTTTTTTTCTTCTAATTATCTGAAAATGGGTGAGGAAATATTCTACATTTGAAAGAGATTTGTTGAAGGCATTAAAAACAGGGTCGCATAAAATGTGAAATAAATAATAATAAGATGCAGCAACAACAAAACTGTTCCATTCTCCTCCTCAATGACCTTATCTGTTTTTCTGTATTTTTTGTGCAGCAGAGATATGATGCTAGAAGAAGACAGAATTTGAAGATGAGTCAAAGGTATACATTGCACAAATCATCAAGTTGTGGCCACCATGACAACCATAGATTTGTCCTACATTATTTCAGGCATGATTCATATATACTTGACCTTGCTCTGGCTTTAGAAGATTGAAAATATGATATAGAGGTGGTGGACATTACAAAATTGTTATAATAAACCCACTTTCTGGTAGCCATGAGATTTCCCAGCACCAATAACCTCCTTGGGACTTAAAGATCCAGTTAGGATGATCTACACGTAGAAATCCTTGGTAAACTTATAAGGGAGACCAACAGACTGGAAAAACATGTTTTAAGACCTATATCAATCCCCAGAAAGGAGAGGGGAGGGCACTGGAAATATTTCAGTAGGAACCTTCCTAGTTTCCTAGAGAGTTAAAAGGGGAAATGTTTTGAGACTTACAAGATTGATATTTGTCCTTTGAGGTAGTCCAGACAAGAAGCAAAAGCTCTTTATTGTAATATCAGATTAACAGAAAATAGGCTGGGTTCAAGAAGTGGTAAATGCCTTTTTGACCAAAGGAATCATGCAGCCAGCTTTGAAGACATTAGTAGTACTACTCAAAAGGACATTTTTGAGCCCACCAATTTTGAACAACTATGTCCCATTATCTTTTTCAGGAAATTTTCAGGAAAATTAAAGGAAAGATGGTAAGACAACTATTACAGACAACCTTGAATAAACACATTTCTCTATATCCCTTTCAGGTTGAGTTTAAGGAAAGGCATGATATTTTGTGGCTGACCTAAGGGAAGGGAAGTTGTTATTGTCCTGCTGGGTCTATTAATAACATTTAACTCTATCAGCCATTGTATCCTTTTGGTATCCTGTTACTCTACATGTTGAGTAACAGTTCAAAGTTCAAAGCCTTTATTGTCATTGTACATCATGCATACAATAAAATTGGTTTAGCCTCTACTGATGCAGTTAATACAAGAATACAAGACAACATGAATAATATAAAGAATAATCCTTATACAAGTAGTTAAGGGGGGGGGAAACTAGTCATACGTTTGCATAAGTACCATATGGACTTAAAACCAAGCCCAGGTGCCTTTTGAAAAAGCGCCTTTGGGACAACCATGACCTGGATGACTGAGAATCTCCATAGACAATGAAGAGAGATATACCATCAACTAGCACTGATCTTATATCCAGAAACTCTGAACATCAAACTCGAATATAAGAAAGTGGCTCCTGGATGTTTACAGGGATATGAAAGGAGAAGATAATTCCATCCATAAATCCTCTGTAGCTTTATCTGCTTATCTGCTTAGGTTTGGATCTGCTGGATTCCTTTTACAAACTTATTTCTACCAGATTAGCTTGTCCCCAGGAGATATCTGCAGCCTTCTGGCTATAAAACTAAATACATAAATAAATGTATGAAGGACAGCATATGTTAGCTTTGAGTTGTCATGGGTCAGCGTGCTTATGTTTTATTACAAGATGCTTTGTTGACATAAAATACTACCAAGCCCCAAACAAGGAATTAATATACAATATATTTACATTTTTTTCCTTTATAGGATTAACTATTCAGGCAGGGTGCACGAAGTCTATTCAGTTCAAGGGACAGGCTAACTTGTGGTTGCTTGGCGAGGATTGAATTCTACAAGTGGGGAACAACAGCTGATTTTCCAACTTTAAAAGTTTTAAAGACATTAATGAGTGATTCTTGGTGTTCTCTGAGCTTGCTCTCTTTCCCCCTCCCCCTTACCAAACTCAGAAAGCACCAAGAATCCCTCATTTCAACCTCAAGCTAGAAATATTTTCTTTCATTGATACATTAATGAGTGTTTTTTGCTGCAATACTTCCTTCCTTCCCCCTCCCTCCTATCTTTCTTCCCTCCCTCTCTCCTGCCTTCTTTGCTTTTCATGCCTTCCTCCCTCTCTCCTACCTTTCTTCTGCCCTCCATCCCTTCCTCTCCCTTCCTTCCTTCCTTCCTCTCCCTTCCTTCCTCTCCCTTCTTTCCTTCTGTCCTCCATCCCATCCACTTCCTTCCTTCCTCCC
>JANHFQ010002629.1:0-10482 GCA_032468035.1 Aparallactus werneri
CCATGAAGCTTCTTCTGCTCTGACTGGATGGTGGAGAATGGAAGGATTTATTTTCCTTGCAGACAGCTGGTCATTGGCATTCTTTTAGCAAATCATTAAGGTCACTGGAGGTTTATCTGTGTCATCAAGGTCACCCGAGTGGTGCATATTGGTGTGGAGCCTTCTTGGAACTGTTGAAAGGACTGTGTTGTAGTTTGGAGATAGATGATATTGTATCCCTCCCCCTCTGTTGAGAGAGGGCTGTTCAGTTTTGACACAGATGACCTCTTTAACCCCTCTTTGAAATGTCTGGTGACTCTGATGACACAGATAAATCTCCAGGTGACCTTAATGACCCACTAAAAGAATGCAAATGACCAGCTGTCTGCAAGGAATATAAATCCTTCCATTCCACCATCCAGTCAGAGCTGAATAAGCTTCTTGGATGAGAAGCGAAACGTCTTTAAAGAAAAACCAGAAAGTCCAGTTGCCTCTTGAAAAATAAAACATCTTTGGGTTAAAAAAGGAAAGTTTGAGAGTGAGCAAAAGTTGTTTGGTGTAGGTGAGTCAATAGCCAGTCCTTTAAAACCAAGATGTCCCAGTCACCATTTTAAAGATTTAAGCACTTTTGCCCTCCCAAACAAGGCATTCACATTGGCCCAGACCTAGCCACCTGTCCCCTCTTTGATGATCAGCGGCAGCAAGGAAGGACAGGAGTTTAGCTTATTAATGTCAAAGTTAATCTCACCAAGGGTTCTGTTTATTTCCTCAGGGATAACACACTCAAATCTTCTTAGATAATGTATCCACATGCTATACCACAATGTGCTGAGCATCTCACAGCAGCCCGTTAGCAGTTTTTTCTGGCCTATCCTTCTTCAAAGGGTCTGGGTTATTTCAGAAAAGGCTGCCACATAGCCCTCAGCAGATACAATAAGGCCAAAGATGTAATTCTGCTTTGCTGGCCATGTTGGTATGGTATTGGTATGGTGTGGTGTTGTATGATATGGTAATGGTATAGTATGTTATGGTACAGTCTTAAATGTGGGCTCTTATATGCATCCAATGAGATTTGCTTCTCCTTCTCGACCAGCATAGTTTTATTTCTGGATAACAGGAAAAATTATAAGTATATCAGATGTATCTGAATGATTTTGATTTTCCTGTATCAAGTGGATGGTTTATGCTGGAGGATAGTCCTGCTAGTTCTATTGAATCTCATGATGGTTTTCAATATCAGAACACTATATATAGTATCTTTCTGGCAAGATGAAGCCCTGGAGATTCTAATTTAGTGTGTTTTTGATCCAGTCTATTGTGCCCCAGACCAATAAGCCACAAACCCCGTAGCTGGTAGTAAATTCAAAGTGTTCTTTTTATTCCAGTCAAACCCCTCAAACAGTTGTCCTTATCTTTAGATGAAGTACAGGGAGCCTGCCAAGTGCTACGGCCAGCTGCCAAGTCCTTCAGGCCAAAATGCCAGCACCTCAGATATGCTTACTACGGCAGAGCTTCAAATCAAGAGAAGTACAATTCCTTCAAATTGCATGAACACTGGAATTCAGTCCTGAAAGCAAACCGTGTTCTGGATACTTGCAACGTTGTCCTCCATGAGGCAACCAGTCCAGCCACACCTCTTTTAAGTCCTCAGGGGTGTGGTCCATCACTGGCCAGCAGTAGCTCGGCTCCCACTCCTGCCTCGTTGCTGCAGCTGTTGTTGACGTCTTCTCAAATGCTTCCTAGTTCTGGCATCCAGTATAGCCTCATCTTCACTGCTCTCGGCAGCCGAGGCCTTTTGGCAGCCAGCGGAGGGGCCAGCCTCTGGCACACTGTCAGCAGCCGATTCCTCCCCTCCATCCAACTCCATGTCTCCCTCCGAGTTGGAATCAGCTGCCAGATCCACCACACGTTGTCGAGTCACAACACAGTCCATTGAATTGTTTTTAAAAAAAGATAAGACCATTATTCAGCATGTAGGCTGCTGCAGTTTCAGCATGCTGTTCCCTATATTGGTCAACATCTATATAAAAATGCTAGAGGAGGTAATTTGATCACCATATTGATCATCCATATACTGAAGACACCCAACTATATTACTCCTTACCACCCAATTCCAGGAAATAGTTGGTATCCTTGAATGACAGAAAAAAAGCTGAAGATAGAGCTACTACTGGTAACAGGAAACTAGATTTGGGAACTGAGATTCAGTCTATTTTTTTTGATAAAGTTGCATTCCACCTAAAACAGTGGGTTCATAATTCTGGGAGTTCTCTATTGATTCTCAGGTGCCACCAGATTTACATGTGACAGCTATAACAAGGAATATTTTTGCACATGAACGCCAGTTCTAATCCTTCCTGAGCTGAACAGATTTGATGACTATGTAAATTTAATAAATAAAGAAAGAAAGCTGATGGACCTTCTTGAAATAACTCGTAGATGCCCTATTGTGTGTTTCTGTGTATAATATGAAGATGGAGCTCTCTTTAGTGACAGAAAAAAGAAATGGGTCTTTAGTGAAAGCTATAACAAGGAATAATTTTGCATATGTACACCAGCTCTAATCCTTCCTGAACTGAACAGATTTGATTGACTATATACAATTTATTAATAAATAAAAATTATCCATACTTTCTTAATGTATTTTCTTGACTGCTGCAGCATGCTTTACATGCGGCTACCCTTGAAGAGTGTCTAGAAGTAGTTGAGAATTGTGCTCTCAGACTGCTATCTGATGCATGGTGAAGGATTCATGATATCTGAATGAAAACATCTGCACTGTTTTCTCATTGTTTATTGCTTGCCAATTTAAAGTGATGTTAGTAGTTTCTGCCACTCCTACATTTCTAAGAAACCACTTCCCTTACTGTAACACTGCCCAGTGGCTGTAACTCTCAGGAAAGGCTCTCTTGAAAATGCCTTCAGCTGTCACATCTCATCCGCTTAACATACACGTCTGACCCCTGTGCTGCTCCCAGGCAATAGAACACAATCCCTCAGTCTCTCAACATTTTGGAAAACTCAAAATATGCCTCTCTTACTGAAGATAAATGTATGGTCCTTTCACTCAATGGATTGAGGACTTGATTGCACTTGCTATCTATGAGTGGATTGCCTATAGACCTAGACTTTGTATGGACAAATATAAAGAAATATGGAACTCATTTATACAAAATATAGAAGGTTGAAAAAAGAGAAAACATAATAGCCATAAATGTACTAGAAGTATAAATGTATCTGAATAATAACTGCATCAGATAACTATAGGTAGAATTATATTTACTGCTAAAACGAAATGTTACATTTTTGTTGTATTTTTTCACTTTTTTAAAGAAAAGCATTTTCTATGTGTATGGTATTTTTCTCTACCTCTCTTTTTTGCAAATGCATTTATTGTTATAATTGTGATTTGGGTTTTTTCCCCCTGTTTATTTTTTGTCACTACTTTAAAATCAATAAGTAAAAAAAAGATTCCACTGTTACTGGGATTTAATTGTTAACCACTTTAGTACTTACTATGAACGTTAATCTGTATTTTTGCTTGTTATATTGCAATTTTTTTTAAAAAAAATTAAAATTATGTTAAGCACTTATGAGAGCAGAAAGGCGGGGTAGAAATCAAATAAAAATAAAGAAAGGGACTTAGCTGAGCCTGTGGCAGGACCAGGATATCAGCAATATTCTGTGAGTCCAAAAACTTTATAAAATGTTAGAGTAATAGACAAATAACTTTCTAGCTGTTTTCTCAAAACACAAAATCAGGGAGAAAGCAAGCTGATGGACCTGCTGGAAATAACAGGTAGATGCCCTTATTGTGTTTGTGTGTGTAATATGAAGATGAAGCTATGGGCTGTCTCTTTAGTGACAGAAGAAAGGACTGGGTCCCACAAGGTTTCTCTTTGGGAGGGAAAAGTGAATTCTAATTACTGGAAAGAAAGGCTGCAATTTGTATGCTTAAATTCTGGATTTAATTATTAACATCCAACCAGTACAAAAATTCTACCTCTGATGTCTCATGGTGGGGCTGCTGAGTGGGTGGTGTTAAGACTCAGAATACATTAATCAAGCTCCTTTTTTCATCTTTCAAGCAAGAAAATAAATCTTAACATGTTATTAAAAGCATTTACCTAGTGATCACATCAACGACTGACACCTTTCTGTGAGACTTGTAATTTTACATGCAATAAACCAGAAAAGGTTGCTGAGGTTAGAGATTAAATTGGAGGTAGTAAGTAGGGCAGAGGGATTATGATCTCATGTTACAGATTTAGCTCTTGAAGCTATGGCTGGATCCTGGCGAGGGCAGACTTACTTCCTGCTTTTCTTCTTGGGATGGAATTTCAGGTTTAGTAGCCAGAACAGCAAAATATTCAGTTGTTCGGCATGACATGGATAAATAATTGCTGCAATCAGTACAGATAATGCTGAATTAAACTGAACTTTGTAACTTTTTAACTGAACTTAAAAAGACAGAAAGCTAAATCCAGAGATGCTGCACTTTTTGATAACAGCGTATCATGCAGCACATGTGTCTATGTGTCTAGATTGGTTTCAGGATTCAATTGAACATGTTCTCACTTAAGTTATAGTAGCGAGAACTGGCAACCTAGTGTTCTGACCTAGGCTTCCCAAGTAAGAGCGAAGCCAACTCCTTGAACCAAAAAAACCTTTTTATGTACAGAGAATTCCTCTCCAGCAACATCCCAGCCAACAGTTTTTCAAAGGTTTCTTAATTACAGACCTTTATCAGGCTTGGAGAGCTGCCAGGCTAATATCGTTCAAACACTACTTGGCAACAGACAAGACTTAGCATGGAATTAGGAATAAAGTCTCAATAGAAGAAATGGAACACATTGTTTCCTGCAAATACCACTCCCCTTTCGCTCCTCTTTATTCCTAGGGGAGTGGCCATTCACCATCCACCTTTGGCTTTACTCTCAAGTCTATCCCTGTTCTTTAGCTGTTCTGTCTCTTGGCAGCTCTGCACATGCGCGCACTGGGAATAGGCTCCAGCTGTTCCTCTGCCTCACTGCTGTCCAACTCCAAAGGCAGCTGATAACTGGCAGACAGCCCTGGCCCCATCTCTGCCTCTGATGCAGAGCCCTTGTCAGAGCCTTCCCCAGACTCCAGGACTGGCCCAGGTTCCTCCCCAACTCTTCACTGTCCGAATCTGTTGCCAGCTCTGCTGACCGCTGGCGAGCCACAACAGTAAAGTTCAACATGTTGGTTAGGATCACTAAAGCTCTTCATAGCATAAGGCATGGCTCTTTGAAAGACTGCCTCTTATACTTACACTGCCAATCCCATACAATCAGACTGTGTTGGCTTGCTTTGGTCCCACTAATTAAACAGTGTCATCTGATTGAATCAGGAAGAGGGGCTTATCTTGCATACCACCTGCCCTCTGGAATAGCTTCACCCCAGAAATCCATATATTCCCCCATCCTCGCTTCTCATTTAAAAGGGCTCTAGAATTTCCAAAGCACTATATTATTTGGAAAAAGATTTAAGTACATTAGCTCCACACCCAGTCCAGGGACTATTGATAGTTCAAGGGGAGAACAATTTAAGGTTTAGCACCCAAATCTATTCTTCCCTAAATGTTTCATTTAGGATCTGCCACCATTAGAAAATTGCCAGTGATAGACTGACTCCCACTGAGTCTTCTGTATTTGTTTAGTAGGAAACACTCAGGAAAGACGTGCCACCCTGCACTGATTTCTGTCCTCCTAGCCTGTTTCAGACTGTAGTAGATTGAGATTCTTTTATTTTTACCCAATGTACAAAAATACAATCCATCAAAGCTGGAAATCCTGGTCTCAAAACAAATATTGCATCCTACTAAGATACCTAAATGCCAAAGGCATTGATACCATTTACTAAAGGTTAGCCATCTACTCCTTATTCATAGTAATGGTTCCAAATTTGTTATGACTACACAAGGAATCATTCATTCCTTGAAACAGTAAACATACAGGGGAGAAAATATTGGGCCATTTTCCTGTTACTGAGCTATCTCTTTGATTTGATAGCTCACCAATTCATCATCCTTGAAATGAACTCTTTCTTTACTCTTTTCTTTACAATGAAAATCCTTGCCAAGGTGGTATATAAACAATAATTTTATGTAACATGCATTAGAGATTTAGGATATACAGGTAGTCTTTGCTGGCCAATGGTAACTGGGACTGGGAATTCTGTCACTAAGCAACATGGTGCATCACATGATTGCATTGATTTACAGTGGCAGTTTTGGCAGTCCCCATTGCCATCATTAGGTGAATTCCACACAGTTGCATCAACACATGATCTTGTGATTGCCACTTGTGACCTTCAACCGGCTTCTCCATTAACTTTGCTTGTCAGAACTCAGCAGTGAACGTCACAAATGGTGATCATGTAATTTCAGGACTTTGTAATGTCACAGTTGTGAGCCAATCACCAGACACCTAAATCAGAATCATGTGTCCATGGGGATATCAATAGCACTTAGACTTATATACCGCTTCACAGTGCTTTACAGCTCTCTCTACATGGTTTACAGAAAATCGGCATATTGCCCCCAACAATCTGGGTCCTCATTTTACTGACCTTGGAAGGATGGAATGCGGAGTCAACCTTGAGCCACTCAGAATTGAACTCCTGGAGTCAGCAGTGAGTTAGCTCTGCAGTACTGCAATCTAACCACTGCACCACCATGGATGCTGCAACATTTGTAATTACAAGGACCTATTATAAGTACTCCTCATTCAGCACCCTCATAATTTCAAACAATTGCTGAACAGCCTCATGTTATATAAGGAGTACCTGTTTTAAATATGTGACTTGTAAAGAAATGCATATAACAAAAGCTAATTCTGTTTTATCACCCCAATTTGATGAGACTTAACTCAAGTTCTGATTGCAGAAACTGGCATAAAACATTACAAATCGTGGTCCCATGACTGTGGATGTTGCAACAGGTTAAGGATGTGTGTGATATCTTACAATGGCTGTAAAATACCCTTTGAAGGTTGTTCTAACTTCAAACAGCCATTAAACACTCAGTCGTAAGTTGAGGGCTACCTGTAAAAGATTGTTGCCAGCTCCTAAACCTGGCAAAAAAAACTTAAGCAGCCACTGAGTAAGCTATTCCTGCTGGTGTATACTTTGGATAGCTCTAGGAGACAAGGATACTTGAAACTGCCTTGCTAAGATGTGCTATAATTTAAAATATGGCTCAAGAAAAGGGGGGGAACTGTTTCATCTGTTGCTTTGTTGGAAACAAGCCAAAAGCAAAAATAAAATAATACCATCACTTTGATTGTGTTCTGCTTTGTGTCTGATTTTTGGCAATCTTATGGGCAGCCTTGCCAGATATTTGCAGCTATAAAAGGAATGACAACTGCCTCAGTTAGAGGGACAAACAGTATAATAGGGGCCACTTGGTGCCACTAAAGTATTACGGTCCCAGTTTTCCCTACTTCTGATGACTTTCAGATGTGTGTCAGAACTGTAATGTCTAAAACTCCTTGGCTGCGTAGATGCCAGATTCCAGACCCATGAACTAAATATTGTTACATATTGATAGTTTTCTGTTGCTTCCATTATACATTATCATTAAAGTTCAATTTCTGCAGGTAAAGTGAATTACTAAGAGCCCCTGGTGGTGCAGTGGTTAGAATGCAGTATTGCAGGCTGACTCTGCCCACTGCCAGCAGTTTGATCCTGACTGGCTCAAGGTCTACTCAGCCTTCCCTTCTACCAAGGTTGGTAAAACAGGGATCCTGATTGTTCAGGGCAATAAGCTGACTCTGTAAACCACTTAGCTGTAATGCACTATGAAGCGGTATATATAAATCTAAATGCTATTGCTATTAGATAAAAGCTTTAAAGTCAAGAAGAATTCAACCAAAGGTTTCTTTGTTTAGCCTTCCATCAGGCTGGTAATGACTTTTTACATACCGCATTAAAAACAAAAACAGAAAAACTTAATAGTAAAAAGAACATGTTGCAGAACACTATAATATAACATGATCATTTTTTCATCACTAATCTGGATTAATCCAAGAACCTCTTTATCTAATCTCAACCTAGTAATGCACAGACTAGCAACCTATTTCCTATGTTTATGCTTTCCTAACAAAACGTCTATTACTAATAAAGACAATTCTGTGGCACAAAATTCCTGGAATCAAATAGAGAGAAATGTTCAGGATTAATAGGGATGTTAAGAATTCAGCAAGATACTTATAGTTCTTTTAAAATGATACAATCATGCAGACCTTTATAAGATGTAGAGAGCAATGTCCCCATTAAATCGTTGATAATACATTCTCACTAATCATACCATCATGCTTCAACTTGATTACATTGTAGGCACCCCTACAAAAAACAACAACAACAATGCTTTAAGTGATGGCCCCCTGACTTCCTTGACTTCCCAATTATCAGTTTTTCCTGTTGGAAGGAAAATCCAGTGCGGTTCCAAGCTGGGAGAAAGGCATTGGAAATAAAATGGAGGCTGACTGGCTGCAAGGAAAGAAGGTTTATTTATCAGCAGAACTAACAATACTATGTAGTTCTGGGACAGCTGACAAATTGGTTTGATGAGGACAAGGATTTGTACAGGGTTCTGAGATGCTCCTAGGGGATTGTGCAATGTATTGAGTCTTCTGTTTTTTGTTATTCGAATGGTGGTGGATTAATCCTATGATGTTCTAAAAGTCATGTTCTGGCTTTCTTAATCCCATCAGCTGGAGCTGAAAGTGTTTTGTTTGTGAATAGATTGGTCCAGTCTTTCTTAATGGGCACAAAATATCCATCTCTAAAGACTTCAGGCATCTGCTGGAGGCTGTTTCACTATGCAGGAAGACTGAGGCTGCTTTCTGCCTTTAAAAGCATGTTTCTCCATTTCTCCTTTGGAGGAATATAATATTCTGCCTCTTTTAATATTCCCCAAAATATTTCATTCTCTGGGGACAGGGAGGGGCTTCCTACACTCTTGACACATGAAATGGTAGGGTTAACTTCATTGGGGAAATTAAATCTTACAGGTAACCTGGCATTAAGACACACACACCTGTTTAAGGTAGAGCTTGTTTATTTAAGTTAACTTTCTCTTTTGAGGTTAATATCCATATGGACAAATGGCAAACTTAGACATTCTGTACAAAACCAATATTTCACCAATTTTCCACATTTCTATAGAAAAACCAATGTTTTACCTGCAAAGAATCAGGAGGGAATAATCAGAGCAGAGAAAAGAAAGTAGTTACCTAATAATTGGAACACAGAATCCGTACTTAATCTGAAAGCCTTTCTTGCAGCTTTGCTGGCTGGGTCTTTAAAAAACAAGATATTTATATGAGAGGAAAAGTGGGTGGGGAGACTGGAGGGAGTTGGATCCCTCAAAAAAGGATGAGACATTTTTTATGATGAGAAAGTTTTCTTATTCAGAATTGTCTCCTTTGGGGTAATTGGAATATTTACCTTCAGGAAAGCAGATTGAGGGGGACTGCAAAAAGGTTAAGCACTGCTTTTCCTTGTATTCGGACAACTGAAGCTGGCATCAAAAACAAATGCCTATATTCAGTGAACTAAAGCTTTTATCTACAATATGTTCCAGTTTTGTTTGCAAAATATGTTCAAAGGACCACACCTTGTCATCAGATGAGAGAGTACATAGTAAGAAAAGAAAAAGACACTTTTCTTAGGGGCGGATGCTAAATATACTACTATTAAAACACAAGTGCAACCATTTGCTACAGGAGACATAAAACATGTGGAAACTTGGCCACATCTTCTCTCCATCCTTCCCAGTAGTTGCTTCTGAATGTTTGGTATGATAGAGCAGAAAAAAAGTAGGTTCATGCTAAGCAAGAAAGACTTGTATTATTTAAATTTAAATCGACTTTAAATTTAAAGTAGTTTACTAATGCCCTTGTTCCACCCAAACCTTTTCTGTTTCTAATGGTGGAATACATTTTCCAATATGTCTCTGATACAGGCGTCTGTCTCAAAAACGTGTCTCCCTGAGATAAAATGGATATAAGTATCCTTTCAGTGTTTGCGTGGCATATGTACTGGAATGGGAGCAGGATAGAAAATTGATGTAATGGGTGAAAAGATGTTGAAAAGTAGGTGAGGGAATTACACATTTAGATATACCCAAGATTTCAAACAAGAAAGGACAAAATTACCTCACTCGAGAATGCCTTTAAGTGGAGAAAAATAACAAGCTAAGGAAAATGATTTAAGAAGACCAGAGTAACCTCAGGAAAATTTTAATTAAGGTATGATACAAATATAATCATGAAAGAAATATAATAGAGGCAAATGAGCTTTAAAAATGGACAGGGTATATGGAAAAGAGATGCAAGAGCACATACACTTTACTGAATGTATTAAGAATATGGAATGCTAGCTGCTTACCCAGCCTTGTCCAGGTATTTATTTATGGGAATGCAATCTTCCTCCCTCCCTCTTTCCTTCCTCCCTCACTTCTCTTCCCCTCCATCTTCC
>JANHFQ010002634.1:14611-29251 GCA_032468035.1 Aparallactus werneri
GTCCAGCGCGCCCACGAAGCGGGTAACCAGCGTACCGGTAGGATCCCACCACTGTACTGGAGTATTACAATTGAGAGGCAAGGCAAGGATTCAGAAAACTTGATTTCACATTCATGCTATTTGGAAACTCTCTGGAAAGAAGTATCACTTGGGAAACAGGGGTACCCAAAATGTTTTGAATTCACAAAGTTTCAAGTCTAAAAGAGATATCTTAGAGCCAAACAGTCAGCCACTTCATTCTCAAAACAATTCTGGAACAGTTGGAACAGTGTGATCCAAACTTGAAATAGAGCATTTGTAACTTGAACATGTTCAAAATCTGTTACAAACTTCTCTTGGGAAAAGTATACTGTTAATCTCTAGAACTATTTTACAATGTGATTGCAATGTATAATAGCTTCAAACAAAAGAAGAGCAAAAAATAAATGGTGTAAGTACAGGAGAGATATAATATATTAACTTACAGATAAATAGTTACACCAAAAAGACATAGTTACTTGCAGTATATTGTGGGCTGAGAGTGACTGAACTAAAGTCACCCAACTGGCTTTTATGTCTAAGATGGGTCTAGAATTCCCAGGCTCCTGGTTTCTAGCTTAATGCCTTAAATAATAAACCACTGTACTGGTAAATATCAAACAGCTAATACTTTCTGCAATTCATCTACTAAAAAAAACATATCCTCGGCATAACGGAGCCTGTCATTACAGCAGAAAGTTGGGAGGGCATTAAATGGACCATCTCAGTTAACAAGTCACTATCCTTGTTCCCCCCCAACACATTTGTTAAATGTTGGTTATTAAGTGGATTAAGGGGTACCTCAGAAATGGGAAAAATCCTGAGGGCCTAGTGCAGGCACAAGCCCACTTGTCTCCAGCTTCTTAGACCTCCCCCCATACCCCATGTTCCACTTCCCATCCTTTGGGATCCCCACAGTTCCTTGGGTCTCCTCCCCACCCCCTCCCTGTCACTGATTGCTCATGTACCTTTTCAACATCTCCAGAGTTCAAGAGGTTGAGGTAGGGAAGGAAGACAGCTTATCCATTGCTGGATCATGTGGCATAATTCCACAAGCAGCAATCTTTTTGTGAGATGCTGGTGAAGCTCTTGGATTTCCTTTCCTCACTAGCCTTAACCTTCCTTCCCAGGATATTAGCATATGCTGTTAAACTTTTTTGGGGGTGTGGGGGAAGAACGTCAGGTCTTGCAAGATAAAATCCTTTTTGCTTTTCCTTCCTCACTAGCCTTAGCCTTCGTTCCCAAGGCATGAACACTATCAAAGCAAAGAGGATTTTATCTCCTAGGATTTTCCTCCTAGGAAACTTATAAATAAGTTTATATTACCTTGGATTTTTTGACATAATTTTATTTTTTTCTCCATTTTGAGGCAATTTTCTTTTTTGGTAAAGTACCCACAGTAGCTCAATTTGCATAATATATCAAATTGTTGGGTAGATAATGGGCAGAAGAGTTTGCATATGTTACCGTATAACATTTTTAAAAATAGATAATGCCCTAAAAATTATGCCTAAAATGTTGAGTCAGAGATAAAGATATATCTTCATATCTGATGCCAGAAGATAGTAAGGCAGACACCTCTAAGTTACTTTTTCAGGGCTGAGTTGTATATTTAGAACATAAAGGAAAGAGCAGTTCAATGCTTGTACATCAACAGCCTCTTCAAAACCTGCCATAGGTTACCTGTCATTAAATAGTTCCTTATGCCATCTGGATAAAGTTGAGCTGCATGACCAAAATCACAGAGAGCAGCATGGCTTCTGTCACCAGATAAAAGGACATTGTCAGCTGCCAAAAGAAAAAGTGCAAGGTTTTCAGGCCATCAATATCTATATATAATATTGTAACAAGACCACCTACTTCTTCTCCTTAGGTGCTCACCTGACATTTTTTACTATTACTGGGGGCCAGAAGTGCGGAATTACATGATTAAATGTTCCTCCATAGAAATTCTAATGTGAGGGAAATTACCATCTCAGGCAGAAGCCTAAAGAGAGCCCCTCTCCCTCATACATAGTTTCCTATGTGAAAGGAGGCTGCCAGAACATTTGCATAAAATTTTAAATGTATTTTAATTATGTTTTAATTAGGGCTTAAATTTAATAGTTTTTTAATTGTATATGAATTGTTTTATTCTGCCCTGTAATGCCGCCCCGAGTCCCCAGGAGAGGGGCGGGATATAAATCGAAATAATAAATAATAAATAAAATAAATATCCCGAAGATGTTGAATGGCTTGTTCGTTGTTGTGGCGCTTTTCATGAGCACGGGGTTGTCGAATTTGGAGAAACCGAGGAGGAGGAAAACGAAGAAATTCAATAGAATAGCCTTCTCGCACTGTCTGGAGAACCCAGGCATCCGATGTTACGGCCTCCCAGCGGTCAGCAAAGCCTTGAAGGTGACTAGGAGCGAGCGGGTCTCTACTGCTGTTTTGGTGTCCGCTTGGACAGAAAGGGTTTGGATTGGCGACGTTGTTTAGGCTGCTGGCGCCTGGGCTGCCAGATAGGGCGGCGCGGGCGTTCAGGAGGCGGGGGGGTTACCCCGAAAGGGCCGAAAGGACTGGCGTCCCTTGAAGGGTGTGAAGGGGCGCGTCCTGGCGCGGATAGGAAGCACCTTGCCCTTACCTTTTACTTCCTGAAGGTAGGGTTCTAGATCTGCTCCAAAGAGCTTGGTTCCGTGGAACAGGAGGCCTACCAACTTATTGTGGGCAGCGGCCTCCACATCCCAGTGGCGCAGCACGGGCCGAAGCACGGGCACGCAGCCGAACCAGCCGGGGCCAGAACGACGAGCGGCCGATCGGAAAGAGGCCTGCGTGGGCGAGGCTGCTGGCCGGAGGCCAACCAAACTGTTTCCCGATCGGCGGACCTCTCGCCGCTTCGGGAAACACTGAGATGCCCGAAGGCGCTCGGCCGAAGCACGGGCACGCAGCCGGAGCAGCCGGGGCCGGAACGACGAGCGGCCGATTGGAAAGAGGCCTGCGTGGGTGAGGCTGCTGTCAAGAGGCCGCCCTCACGACTCCCGGTCGGCGGCCTCTTTCCGACCCTCAGGAAACATTTTAAAGGTAGATTTGGAGCTGCGGCTGAGGCCGAGCGCGGTAATCTTGAGGGGGGGAAGAATGGCCTCCCTGTTACTCGGAATGAAAGGGCCGTGAGACGGCAAGGCCCTTATCAGTAACCCGACGGCCAGCTGGAGCGCGGGCCTAGGAGATAGGTAAAACGAGGCTACGAATTAGCCTCGTCTGGGGTAGCGAAGGGCCCTTCCCTACCTCAGATCCTCTGGCTAGAGAGAAGCAAACGTTAGAAGTACTAAGGAATATATTGAGGAAGACGCACGTAGAGATGTATATCCTGCGAAGGCAAGGAAGATACTGGGCTATTGACAGCCGGGCCACGCCCTAAAGGTTTGTCCTTGCCTGCGGAGGGGCGTGGCCCATTAGCTCCCTGAGGCTGACGTGGAGTTCACTGAGAATGGAAGTTCACGGTAGGAACCAACTTTTCCATTTTTGTCTGAATGGACAAAGAAACCGTCATTATTATTTTTTTGCTGGAAATCAGCAAAAAACACAATCGCATGACTGCAGGATGCTACAGCTGGTCATAAATGCAAGCCAGTTGCCAAGTGCGCAGGTTGTGATCAAGTGACTGCAGGGATAGTGCTATGGTTGTGTGAGTACAGGTCAGTTATTCTTTTTGAACCATTTTTAAATGAATGGTGATAACTAACTACTTTTGTTATAGTGATAAGTCTTTGGTTAGTGACTAACCTGTTTAGCAGTGTTCAAACTTATGACAAACTGAAAAATGGATTTATGACCAATCCTTGAATTTACGACAATTGCAGCATTCCTGAAGCAAAGTAATTTCAAATCAGGGACTGGGCAACTGGTGCATATTTATGATGCTTACAGGGTCATAGGATCACTATTTGTGAGATTTACAGCCAGCTTCTTACAAGTAAAGTCACTGGGAAGTTAAGAGTAAGTCACAAGTCTCAATCATGTGATATCTTGCTTAATAATGGGAACTTACATTGTAAATTTGGTGCCTTCATGTGATGTTTCTGCAATGCTTAGTGATGGAGCTGCCAGTCCCAATTGCAATCATTAAATGAGGACTACCTGGACTTTTGAATTAGCATTGAAATCTTCCTCTTTCTCCCCTCCCCCAGCTCTCTCCCTCCCTCTCCCTCCCCCTTCTCTTATATAACACACACACATTTTCCAAGTGCTCCCATACATCATCTTTATCCTGATGGAGATGATAATACAAAATTGATTATAATAAGATACACTGCACCAAATTTTGCAGCTAAGTAAAAATGCATAATTCATATTCCAGCCATTGGATTAGATAGGTTTTACAGCTATTGGAAGGAAAAAAGGATATAGGGATGGTAAACACAGAGAAAAATTGGTAATTGGTTGCAAGAGAAAAAGTATATACGGAATATGATTTTCAATTATTGCTTGTTAATACTGAAAAGATTTAAAAAGATTGTTAATTTGAAAGAAATCGCAGACAATCACTGCTTGTCCTCAACTTTGGGGAGGCAACAAAAGGAAGAATTGTTTTGCTGTTATCAAGAGTTTAGCAAATAGAACCGTACGACTGAATTTGCATTATAATTATTATTTATATATATACACCAAACATATTGACCATTACATAATAGTTATGTAAAAGAAGAAACGCTGCCTACAAATATTTGATGTACTATAAAAAGGCAAGGGAATCAGGAAGAGGAGATGTAGCTACTAGTATTAGAGATAGGAGATTGGCAAGAGTGATTTTCGGAGAAAAAGAGCAATCGGAAAAAGCATACAGGCATGAAACAGAGGAAGCAATTGTAATTTAATTAAAAAAGCACTACAATTAAGAAAACAAGTAGTCAAATAAGTTATTTTTTATTTGTATCCCACCTTTATTAGTTTTACAAATAATTCAAGGAGGTGAACATATCCAACATACCTACTTCTTCCTATTTTCCCCACAACAACAACCTTGTGAGGCGAATTATGCTGAGAGAGAATGACTGGTCCAAAGTCACCCAGCTGGATTACATGGCTAAGACAGGACTTGAACTCAGAGTCTCCTGCTTTCTAGCCTGGTACCTTAACCAAACTGACTAAATTAGAGAAGAGGGAAGTAAAGCAGTTTAATTCACAAAAGCAAGGAACTTAAATGGGATCAGATAAAATAGTGGAAACATGGAAACATTGTGCAAAGATGACAGAAAAATGCAAAGAAAAAAGAAAAAAATGGTTAAAACCTCTCTTGAAAGTAGAGTTCATCTGTTTCTCCCCACTGCACACATGTACACACTAAGATATTTTAAGGTGTAACCAACAAATGGAGGTAGGGAGCATGTTACTGAAGTTGAGCAGAAAAAGAGATGTTTGGGTACAGTTTTGAATCAGTTTTGCATAATTTACTTCATATTTTGATAGATTCAGATTTCAGGAGAATATCTGTTTGCCTTGTTACAAGCAATTGCTGATATAGTCTGCTTGGTTGCTCCTGCTTGGATGCAGATACTGATGATGGACAAAGCCAGCTAGGAGCAGCTGAGAAGCTTCTGTGTTGTACTGCTTACAACAACAATAAATAAGGATTCCTGTAATTCTCATAACACTGTTTTCACAAACTCAATGGATAAAAGTCATCTGTTAAAAAAATAGAAAAGATGAGAGGTTATTAGGAAGCATGCAGATGGATCAGCAAGAAAAAACATGTTATTCACACAGTGTTACAATAATGGATTATAGGATGGATAGAAAGAAGAGGTTCACGTTTATCATTGAATTCCTATAAGAAAAAGAGAAAAATCTTAGCATTGATAAAAAGAAGATAAATCTAGAATCAGGAAAACACATGCCCATCAAAATCTAAAAAGTACTGGAAGAAGAACCAAAACAATACATTGTGTAAAATGAAAGCTATATTCTATGTACATGAATGCTTTTGTGTTACAGGTGATTCTTTTACAAATTCTGCTTAATTCACATAGAGATTTTTATGAAAGACATACATTTTAAATAATTTTAATTTAACTTCTTACTTCATCGTTTCTTTAGTTCATTGGACATTGTCCAACAATTTTCAAAAAGCTGTAAAAAAAATTAAGATAGCTAATGAATTTCCTTGGATTTTTTTCTCCCGTAATAAAAGGGTTAAGACAAGAAAGATGAGTTCATCAATGAATGATCTCTTTAGATCTGCTTTTATCTCCATTAGGAACTAGACATTAGTTGCTGTTGTTTTAATTTAGACACTGCGTGCTTATATGGCAGCCAATCCATTTCATTACACAATGGATACCATATTCTTGGATATTCCGTAGAATTCACTCTGCGTAGTCTGTAGAATGCTTTTAGTTCAGTGCCCAGTTCTTTAAGCATTATTGATTTTGCCGTTACTTCAAAAGTACGTTGCCCAGAGCTACAGCTACCTCTGTTCACTTTCTGCTCAGATCATATATTTGTACTCTGTGTTCCTTTTGCTCAAATGCTCCAACATAATTGCTTTGGGTTTAATTTGTTCTGAAGATTATTGATTATATTGCAAGGAAAAATACTAGAAAGGGACTTGAAAGCAGTAGTTTTAACAACAATGTTATATTTATTTCACTTTAGCAAGTAAAGTAAGACTGAGATGTAAGAATGAGCTTTTTCCTGTGTAAATATTTAAAACATATACTCAAGAATTGGTATTTGTTTTTAGAATTTCTTTTAAACAAAGTATTGATATTCACTACACTGTGTATATTATGATAAAAATAATTTAGAAGTACCATTTTTCCTGAGAGTAAGAGTTCATAAATTTGTACAATTAAATATTTAGAAGTGAAGTTTTGTGTTGATTATAAAACATTGTGTGAATAAATAGTTCCTGGAGGAGTACATCAATAATGTCAGACAAGCAGTCATTAAAGATTCTGTAATTTCTTAGAGCTAGTAGTCTTCCTCTGTGGCACATTACTGCAGGAGAGGTTTGAATATGTTCTTGGACATCATTCAAATTATGCAAAGCTTCATCAAGTATCACCCCTCTCCACAAAAATAAGAGGGAATTAAGTATATATGCTAGAGTACCTTATAAAAACTTTTCAAATATTTAAAGTTTATTTGGAAAAATATTAAAACTGAAAAAGGGTTGGTGAATAAACTTAAAGACCGTCCTTGATTGGCACTGAAAGTTGAAAAAACTCATGTTGAATGAAGTGTAATTGACTTTTACATTTACTCCAATATAACTGTCCACCCTCAAAATTAGTAAAAAAAAAAATTAGATACTGAAATGTGGACAAAGCAGTCCATTGTTAGGTACCGAATCTCTCCATAGGTCATCATCTGAGCTTGAGGTCAAATGCACCAACAAAGAGTACATAGTTTGTGCTGGTTATGCAGGTCAGAAATGGGAATCTGACCGGCGTACAGTTATAGGAATTGACTCCTGAAAATAAAAGAAAAAGTGTTACTGAGGGGGCCTGTTGAGTAAGAATTTGGTAACACTTGGAAAAGAAAATCTAAATCACCAACATATAAATTATTATTTATTTATTTTATTTATTTTATTTAATTTATTATACAGCCCAATCACAAGACTCAGGGCGGTTCACAGACTAAAACAAAATAAATACAATAAAATACAATTATGAATATGATAATATCATTCATGTTTTGATTCTCACCATTTCTTGTAGCACTTGTAGATGATTGTACTTTCACCAATATGTTGTCAAACTCCTTATAGCAATACATGCCAGGAAGCAAAATTTTCAGTCTTGTTAAGCAGGCAAAATGCCAGAAAGAGGGGATTAGATAATACCTTGGAAATCAAATTTGAAAAGTCATTTATTAGGGAATATGTTAAAATGGGATCTATGGGGATTGTTTGACTTTCCCCCTCACCAGTTTTGTAACTGGTGGATTGAAGCCTTATTAAGAGAAATAACACTGAAATACCCATCCAGTCTCCATTTGCCATGTTTGAAAACTCCCTTTCCTTTTTTAGAATTGGAGAATACCATTACATATCCTTCTGAAAACAGAAGATCTCTGTGCACCTTTGAGAGTCCTCCCCTAGGGGTGGGTTTCAATTTTTTTACCAGCTGTGGGCATGGCTTAGTGGGCATAGTTAGGTGGTCAGTTTTTAATTTTTTTTTAGAAAATTTGAAAAAAATTAATTTTGGGCCCTTTCACTCGCTTGCATGGCAGAGCTACCTTTATTTGCTCTGTTTGCAGCACAGCCGATGGGCAGGGCAACATGCCGTAGCCGTTTTTCCACCTAGAGGCTTCTGCAGGAAGTTTTTCTTTAAAAAACAAACTTCCTGCAGAAGCCCCCGCCTAGGCGGAAAAGCAGCTCAGCTGTGTTGCAAACCCAGCGAATAAAGGTAGCTATAGACTGCAAGTGGGTGGGAGGGCCCAGCAGCCCCCCAAAATAATAATAATAAAGAAAGAAAAATTCAAAATGGCCGACCAGAACTAAAACAGCTGATTTTGGGAGCTAAATTGATGCCCATGCAGCCCAAATAAAGGTAGCTAGAGACTGCGGGTGGGTGGGAGAGCCCAGCAGCCCCCCCCCCATTTTTGTCAAAAACCGGCCAGTGCAATTTCCTGGTTCTCTGAACTGTGGGTTCTCCTTAACCGGGCCAAACCGGCGGAAACCCACCCCTGCCTTCCCCTGACAACGCTATTGAATTTTGGTGACTCAGTTGCTTGAGATAGAAAAACAGCACACAAGTATATAAGCCCTAAAGTAGACAACATAGTCTTTTTAAACATCCCCCAAAAAGAAAAAAATAGACCATTGCAATCATGTTCAGATGGAATGAAACATCTCTATCTTTTCACCTTCCCGATTGCATTCCTCGGGCCACTTAAATAATTCTAAGTGCAGCTCCTAGTCACCAAAAAGTAGCTCACTTATACAAAAAACCAGGAAGAAAATACATGTTTTTGCTTGTTTTGTCCTGCTGATAACTATAACTATGCTATTCTAGGAAACTTGCCTAGAATTCCTCTTTTGGAAGTATTACTCTGGATATATATTTACTTTCTACAATATTACTTGTTCTTTGCAGATGAATTAGTAATTAGTTTCTTGTTCACCAAATGGTGAACATCATACAGTATGGAATGCAATATAGCCTTTGCTATAAATCTTTGCCCTAAAAAACAATCTACTATCAGGACTAAGATTACTATTCCTCCATGGTTTTTTTTCCCATGTGAAAATAACTGAGCTGGTCTCCCACGAGACATAGCCATTAACAAACTGCCTAAGGTAATAGGTATTCCTCATCAACTTTATTTCTTGGACCTAACTAAAATAGAGATACAGATGGAGAAATCCAGGGTCAAGCTAAAAATATGCAATGCCTTAATATAGCCATTTTATTTTGCTATTGCTCAAGGGGGCATTTTCCTCGCTTGCATTTTAAAAGTTGCATATTTCCGTTGATGACATGATCACACAACTGTTCATTTATTGCCAAAGCCTGGAAAAATACGGTGTCTAGCTGTATTTCCTTCTCTTTCTCCCGGATATGTAGAAAATTTAAAGCAAGCTTGTTCCTAGTAGAACAATGGCATTGTAATTATTTTTGCTTTGTGGTTAAAACAGGATTTGTATAGCATTATTCTTTGGAATTGACTTTCTGCCCTCTCAGACTCAATAGGATAACTCAAAGTGGCAGGCAGGTAACTTTTTAACTGTTTCTAAAGTATTGCATGTTTCTCCTTAATTTCTTCACATTATCTCTTTCAAATTTAAACAAACATATTTCTGCATCTGGGAATTGATCCTGTTTAATTCTGAATTGTTTTATCCCACTCTTTTAAGGGAAAGAATTACTGAGCAAGTCTTTTCAGATTTAAAAAGCATCCAATTTTATGTTATTAGTGCTATGTCCCAGTTTATGCTTCCATGAAAGAACTAGGAAGTTAGAAAACGATTAGCCTTCACTCAATTTGAGTCTTCCAAGTATTTTCAATTCCCATAATTCCAAATTTGGGTAAGATGGACTGGACTAACAGTGTCTAATCAGAATTGTTTTTACATATTCATTAAACCAGCAATGAGTAATGTTTTATGAGTAAAAGCAACACCTGAATTTCTTAACCTATTAGTGGGTCACAAGTCTTCAGGTGATACAGTGATTTCCAGCCTCTTTTTTAAAAATATATATAATTTCTGAGTTAAGAAGGAAGAGTCAGAGTGAGGATGGGAATGTTTCTTCTATAAAAACTCTTGTAATGTCTTTCCTATTTTTAATTCTGTCTTAGGTTGTTACTGAAAATCACCAAGCCTAATTTTGGTGATTAGAATTTATGTCTATTGGGGAGCTCCACGTAGACTTGAGACTGCTTATCCCACTGTTAAATTATATATGGTTCACCTACTGCATGTGCATGCATGTCCCTGTTTTGTGGCATGTTTTAATGCCAGCAAAGTGCCTCTTTTTGAAATGGTAAGGGTTGTCTTTCCTTGTCTGTGCAGACAAAGACAATGCTTCCGTTAGGGTTGTCATCAAAGAAACTGTACAAACACATATATTTGTACAATCTGTCAGCTGGAGGACACAAAGTGGCTCCACCAGCCTTGCAAAGGTCACAGATGCTTTAACATTTCAGAGCCAAATGTTCTACTAGCACATTTTTCAAAGCTTCTCTTTCAAATGTTCTTTATAGTCCTGCTTACATGCATTCATTATGATTCCATCACAAAAAGAATTACTGAGTTTAATCAGTAAAAATATGTTGCTTATATGCCTACATACCAGTATATGTCCATACAAATATACCTGTCATGCAGTTTACTTTCAAAGTAAGAGTAAAGTTATGGAGAGTGCAGAAATGGAGGAGGGGGGAAATAAGGTGACATAATAAAAGTATGAGATGAACAGAAAACGAAACATAGCTAAATGTAGCTTATCACTCACAATATATCTTAATGGTTTACTATCTTTATTAATCATTCTTGCTTTTGTTACATACATACTCTGCTTCATACAATACCTTTTGTTCTTTACAATTCTCAGTTGCCTCTTCTCTGAGTGTCACATCAGCAAATTCTTTGTCTTCCTCTTTCACTCCACCCATTATTATATTTATTTTGTGATTTGATCCTCATTTGTTCTCTATGACCAAGCCACCTCAATGTATTTCTTTCACATTTTTTTATCCAATCCGAGTCTTTTCATTCCTGTCCATATCTTTTCTTGCTTTAAGATACACATTTCCTAATTACCTTATTTCTGCTGTACCCTCCTTATTATGATACTTTTGCTAACATACCCAACTTTATATATTTAATATATAAAGTTGGGTATGTTATATATTATTAAACAATAAAAAATCATGAGTCTGGATACCTACTTTCATATGTACTTACAGCTTAGATGACATCAGAATATTTTTCTTAAAACTAATTATCTTTTAGGTTTTAGTAGGGTTTCCACACAAAAAAAAAGACTTGAAGATAGACAGTTTGACATAGATTTCTACTTTTACATTTTAAAACTAGAGATATAAATTGTTCATTCCCTTTTGCATAACATGTTTTAAAAGCAACTCTTCACTAAGCTTACCGTTGCTATTCTTTGGCATGCAGTTCTGATGATTCACAAATGAAGGAATTACTTGTTGATTTTCTGTGAGCTTTTAAAAATATCTTAATAAATATCTGTCCTGAAATCCAAGCAAAGGTTCATTTTCTCAAATACCTTCATTTCTTTTCTTTTTAAATTATATGATATTAAAATGTAATAGAAGGAGTGCATGCACAGTATCAGACTAGATTGATCCTACTGCCCTTTAAAAAGTTTAACATGGAGTTGCATATAAATAGAACCTGTATCTTTGCTATTCTGGCATAAATAGCATTAAACAGATTAAAGACAGAAATAAAATAGTTGAAGGTTTGGAATTGATTTGCATTTTGGAGTCAGGAGATTGTTAGTGAGTTTTTATTTATTTATTGAAGAGGTTTAAGAAGATTTTTAAATTTGGTTTTGAGAATATAGATCCAGATTAATCAGATTGAAGATGTGGCATATTGGTAACTCTGCTGAATTGGAGATATTGCATTAGTGACTATATTTTGTATACAGTTTAAATCTTTTAGGCATAAGGTTAGCAGAATTACTACTATACATTTTTTATTCAGGCATGAGTTTAACTCCATCATAAATCAATTTAATGGTGCCATTGCTATCAAGATTTCATAATTGTTGTATGAATTGGCAATTTAAGAAGGTATAGATTGCTCTGTATTCTGTTCTCACAGTGTGTAGTCATGTACTTCTGGGGAACTCCCAATCACAAGAATCCATCACTTTGGCTCCAGTAACTGATATTCAGTAATTGACTGTCTAGCTTGGAAAGTGTTATGTCTATCCATCATGATTAGTAGCTATAGAAAAATTATAACTTATTTTAAATTTAGTTACACCTAGATTGTTTTAATAACCCAGGATAACCTGGGTATTTCTGTTCTTATTATGCTAGTGTTCATTGCAATGAAAATATCTCCAAAAGTTCAAATAAGGCTTTTTAGCATATTTAGTGTTAAGAAAATTTTGCATATAAATGTAGGAGGAATGAGAGAAATTACATATCAGCTGTCCCAGCCTGATGTCTTCCAATTCTTTGGAACTGCAATTGCATACCATCTTTAATGGGAATTTCAGGAATTATCATCCAACATGTTTACAGATACTATACACTCCCCATATTCTGTATCACTTTAATTTTGGGATATGGTTCAGAACCACACCATCTGCTACTTAAATGATTGCTATGAGACTATTTGAAATTCAGTTATTGTTAATCGAAGATATGCTGAACTGGAGGTACCTTTCTATCATGTATTAATTTCCCAACAGTAATTCTTCTCTGAAGAAATATCATATGCCATGTCTTCATTTCCCTAGGAATATATTGATGCTCATCCTGAAACTATAATTCTGGATCCTCTTCCTGCTATCAGGACATTACTGGACCGATCAAAGTCTTACGAACTTATTAGACAGATAGAACTGTATATGAAAGGTAAGCCTATAACCTTTTTATTGGGAGACTAAGAGCTAGTTGTGGGTTGGTAAACCTTAGCTACTTTACATTTGTGTTTGCATATGGATAAATTCACTCATACTAAAAGGAAATTGTTTATAACTGCAAGAAATACCACAACTGGGGGGACTAAAAATAGATAAAGAATATCCAGTGGTACATCTTTTACATACGTACATACATACCAGAAAAAACTGAGTATAATAAGATATAAAGATAAATAAGAACATATATAATAATATAAAATAAATTCCATCTAAAATGGCATCACTGCTCAACACTTTCCAAATGTAAAGTAAGTTGTTGCAATAGACTTTGGACTGGACAAATATGCCACCCTTGCTATCAACAGAGGTATAATATTAAAAACTTAAAGAATCAAAATGTTCTGTGGAAATAACATCAAGAGTCTGAATGAAGAAGATAATTACAAATCTCTGAGTCTCCTTCAGGCTGACAACAAAGTCAAAAACATTAGTAGTTAATACAACACAAGAGTTAAGATCTTAAAGTCCAAACTCAGTGGTGGAAATGTCATTCAGTTCCATTCATTAGATAACAGCTGGAAAGTGGACTAGATTCAAGCAGAACTAAAAACTCTGGATAATAAGACCAGAAAAATAATGACGATGAATCATGTCTTTCATCCATGCAGAGATGTTGACAGTCACTATTTACCAAGATGCATAGGTGGGTATAGAGTGGGTATAGAGTGTTGCAACTACATCAGTCAGTTGGAGAAGGAAAAAGGACACAAGAATGTCTGAAGGACATACTGAAGAAAACATACTGAAGTTAGTATATCAGAAGAGGTTACTGAGTAGTGGAAAGACCAAACAGGCCTACAAGAAATAACCAAACAGAGAAAAACGATAGCTCTTAGACTTATATACTGCTTCATAGTGCTTTACAGCCCAAGTGGTTAACAGAGTCAGCATATTGTCCTCAACAATCTGGTCCTCATTTTATTCACCTTGGAAGGATGGAAGGCTGAGTCAACCTTGAGCCAGGCAGGATCAAAGGAATCGAACTTCTGGCAATGTGAGCGGAGTTAGCCTGCAATACTACATTCTAACTACTGCACTACCACCACTCTTACAAAATAGGAAAGTGTCATGGCAACAAAAATTCATTACATGACCAGTACATTAAAAAACTAGCAGACAAAGCAGATAACAAGACCTGGCAATGGCTAAGAGCAAGAAAGTTGAAGAAAGAGACAGAAAGGCTAATTCTGGATGCATGAGACCAAGCCTTATGAACAGATAGAATAGAATTAAATGACTATAAAACTAGAAGTAAGAAAACAGAAAAAGTGGCTTTCCCCTCACAATGAGGAGACTGTGACCTAGGTAGTGCAGATATTTTGTCTCTGAGCGCAAAGAGAAAATATCTGCTGTGAGCTCCACATAGGCATTGGGAAGGGCATCCAGCCAGTAAATGCTCAGCTCCATTCAGTTGCCCCGATTCTACCTCGATGCAAAGGACACACACACACACACACACACACACACACACACACACACACACCTATCCCAGGGCCTTGGAAAA